>JBBBVT010090219.1:0-13680 GCA_037177035.1 Craterocephalus eyresii | reverse complement strand
TCTTTGAAGGTACAGTGTGTAACTAATTTGGGTTTTTATTCATAAAAATCAAGTACTGCTTTCATAAATACATATTTTACGGCATGCCTAATACAAGGCTGCCAAAATGGGACAACCTTGTTAGCAATGCATGTTTTAGGGACACACCCCACCCCCTGGTGTTGTCGCTACCACAGCCGCTAGTACCTGGGGAGGAGAAGGTCAGGAGGAGAAGTAAACACGACTGTGGTGAACACAATCTGTTCTTTTTTCTACTTATTTTATTCTGAGAGGGAGGTTAAAATACCACAACGGAGACAATTAATGAGGAAGATGTGCCTAAAAACATACACGGAGGTTGCAGCCTTTCTACCACACTGGTGGGTTCATTCAATCTAACATTAATATTTATGTTTGTGCCATGTTAGAAAAAGGGCTGAGTTGGTTAGTGACTATTTTACTCCGGTTTAGTTTGGATGACTAACCGTTACTTTCCATATAAACGCCATGCTAAGCAGCTGAATCATATGGCTGAATTAGCTCAGGTGCAACATGCTAATCAGCTCTGCAGGCTGCTGACAAGACATTAATATGATCCTATTCTTTTAGAAAATGTGAGGCTATGTGATGTTAATTTATCGTTTATGTTGTTGAAGGACAGGACTCGGCCAGAATACAATATTTATAGTGATAATCTTGCTCATGAAAGCATAAAAGCAAGCATTGTTTTAGTTCAGAGTGGGGCAGGGGATCCATGGCTTTTTGACATTTGCATTAAGAGGGTCTTTAAGGAAAACAGGATGGGAACCACTGACTTGCTACATATTTTCTACCCATTTTCCTTTGTTCTCTCCTCAAAGACATCATGTTTTGTTTTGTTGCAAGGATTTTGTAATGTCAAAAAAAATGTCAGTTAATTACTGATGATTATCATTTTCCATTTTTCCTCTGCTCGCTATACGTTAACTTCTTTCATGGTTTAAAATTTAACTGATTTTGCCATAATCTTTTTTTTTTTTTTACCTTGACAGTGTATCCCATTTTGAGCAAAACTTGAGTAATATTTTTAAGTTGAAGTGATTTTCTTGATTGTATGTCTTTTTTCTCTTCCCTGCACCAGATGGAAAATGTCTTCTAGTTGCTGTTCTCTCCTTGCAGAGGCACACTACTCTGAGCAGTAACTAGTCACATGCTGATTGTAAATCTTTCCAGATGTGTTGCTTTGCCTCATCTCCTGCCACCTAAATTATTTGAAGAACATGCATTTAATCACAGAGATATGTTTAAAGTGTTTCCTACCAAATTCTTCTCAGAGCGTAATTTAAATCACTTCCTTTTTCTGACTGTGGTTGATAGATGACACACTTGGTGTGTCAAGCTGTGACAATGACCTTTGCAAAGCTGTTGGAAATATAAAGTGATAATTCATCTAAATGTTTTATTCAGCCTGAAACTGGGCATTGTGTGTGTGTGTGTGTGTGTGTGTGTGTGTGTGTGTGTGTGTGTGCGTGCATGTTGTCTTGTTTTTGTAACTTCATTAAGACCTTATCTGCTATAATCACTGACATTGTTGGGACCAATAGTTCTTAAGGTGATGATTTTTGGGATCTTGGGGAAGTGGTTGGTTAGGTTAACATCAAACAACTGATGCATTTAGGCTTAAATATCTCTGATGATGATCCGAGTCAATTTCTGTTGGCAAATTATACTTAATTATGTGAGTAAATCTGAATAATAGTAGTAATATTTATCCTACTTTTGCACAGGCAGAGGCTCAAATCTGGAACCTTCTTTCTGTGAGGTATCAGTGCTAATCCCTACACCACTATGCAGCCAGGAGATCTGTCCTAAAGAATTCAAATACCCTTCATATACAGTATTATTTAAAAACATTTCCACAGCAAAAATATTGGAATCTTAGCTTTCTGTTGGATAGTTAAGGTCAGGACAAAGTGCTATCCAAAGGAATATTTAGATTCTTTCAGACAAATTTCCTGGTCATGGTTCCTGGCTAACATTGTTCTAAGAAAAATTGTTTCTACACGGTATATTATGTGGGAAAAGGGGTGTAAGTTCCTGAAGTTAACTGCATTGGCAGAGAAAGAGTGTCACATCAAAGCTAAAAAATAGCCGCTTTCGCTAACTAAAAATGTCCTGGACTCGTACATTTTATGTTTGAATATGCATGTGAGGTATAATATATCTAAGAAGTGCAATCAGTACCAGGAAAAGGCTTGATTTCAGTCATGATGAAATATTCAGTGTATCAAGCTGTGAATGACAAACAAATACTTATGTATAATATGTAGAAATACAAATGGAGCAAAATGGGAAACTTTAGTGTCTGTAAGTGTAGCTATAAGACTCAGGCAGTCAAAGAATGAAAACGTTTGATTATATGACCATAAACAGGATTATATGACAATAAACAGTTATTCACAGGAATATCACCATAAACAGGATTACATGACCATAAACAGTTATTGACAGGAATATGACCATAAACAGGATTATAAACCATAAACAGAATTATTTGACCACAAACAGGATTATAGACTATAAACAGGATTATATGATTATAACATGTAGTTGTTTGTTTCTCGAGATAACTGTAGTGTCAAAACAAGCATTTATGAACTGAGAAAAATAACTGTAAAAACAAGAATAGTCAAACTGAAATAAATTAATTTCATTGAGCTATATGACAAAAAGAAATGGATCTACACTGTATGAAGCAAAACAGGCTTCACATAAGAACTAGCATAGCTTTTCATCAAGCTTCACACCTCAAATAAAAAATAAAACCACTGGTTTGGCAGCACTGATACTTTTCTTCTCTAGGGAATATAACTTCTAACATTTTACTTATGTGAACCTTTGAAACAAACAGTTTGAAATGAGGTTAGAGCTCAGTAGAGAGCTATAATCTCTGAAGCTCTTCAAAGAAAAAGAGGTGTCAGACATACTTTTACCACCTCTTCTATTGGCCTCACATGGGGGACAGCAGCAATTTGTAAATGCACAAATGTGTGTTGGAGTGAGTGCATGCACTGACACAGGTTCTTCATAAATCAATGTCTAATAATGAAGACTATATATGACTTTCAGGCAATTATCACATAGGTTGAACACCTATGTAGATATTCGAAGTGACTGCAACTCAACTATCACTGTGTGACTGCCTAATTATTACTCTCTGTCAGTCTAACACCCCACCTGACACAATTAAGGCAGAAATGGCAAAAAAAAAAAATCTTAACAAGTTATGGTACTGTTGATTTTTTTTATTGCTCCATCATGGAATTTATTCATCTTCAGGTTATGTTTGTTCAGTAGTAAAAAGGAAACCACTCATCTACTGTATATGTTTCTGCAAAATGTATGAATAAATGAATCATTTATTTGGTAGAATAAGGTGGTGGAATAAATCAATTCAAAGGCACCTTTTTGTTTTTTTTTTACCTTTCCTGTCAGCAGAATGACAGTATGGCTGCCATATTGTGCTGAACAAATTTACTTTGCCAAAAGGATCTTTGTGGATGTGGGGCTCCTATTGTATCTGGTATTCCTTGTAAATGGTATTCTTTATTATCTTATATCAGGCTTTTTTTTTTCTTTTAAAATTTTTATTGCCAATTTTGTGAAGGTGGACAGGGGAAATAAAAGAAGGGAGAATGAAATAGAAGGCTGAAAACAAACTACAACAATTGCGATACTTAGAAAAAACAGAGAACCAAAGGCCTGTACCACCGAGTTGGATTTTCTCTTATCGAGAAAACTTCAGGATTAACCCAAGTTTTTCTGTCTTTGAGAGCTGTTTCACTTTTTACAATTATTTTTACAGTCCCATTCTTAGAAAACCTTGTAGATCTTGTAGTGTGGATCATGGAATAGATTTAATCCTTTTCATTCAGGCGTTAAACCTGGTTACTGACCGCTTTGAAATATGTTTTGGACTTGTTGTCCACTTGTTTCCAAATCTCTTTAGCTCCACTAGGGTTGCACCAGAAATAATGAGGTTGATAAAAATGCTCACAGATGGCTATTACTCGTACCATCACAGTTATGAATTAATATTCCAACACATATTCCAAGAGGGAACTGGCTTGGCAGGAAAATCGTGAGAACTACCGAATTATTGAGTTTACAACTATCTTTGTAGTATAAAGTACTACAGTAGTATCAGGATTGCAAATGTATTGGTAAATCCACCAAGGTAACAGAGAAATATCCCAAGTTAAGTTAACCCTGCTTTGTTGTACAGGCCTCAAATGCTACACATGTAAAGAGACTTCAACACAAAAATCATCAGGCGCATCTGCAGGAAGAACTGAAAAGGAACCCACCTGCTATAAAGCCTCTGGATTCCTGTCATTCAGCATCTCATTTAAATGTAGGAATAAGTTACAATATTAATCTATTTTGGAAAACATGATGAGGAAGGAGTAAACTTGGTAAACTGATTATGTCAGTCTGAAGCAAGGTGGAGATCCTCAGTTCTGAACTGCTTCAGCGAGACTTCCTTCCACCCATGCATTATCTCCGTGGCCGACAGAGATGCAGTCAGCGGGCTGCGCACAGTTGCTCACTAAAACAAAATTCACATGATTAGATAGTTTGAAAATATGTGGTGAAATTGATCTTCCAAACTGTCTTTTAGCATTTTTTATCAGACTAACTGTAACGGCAGTCATCATTAGGGTACAGCAATCTCTATGCTGGATGTTAAGCAAATCCTACCTGGGCTGGAAGTTTTCCAGAGCGGCAAATCCAGTACTTTACATGACAGACAGTAGTTGAACATTAAACTTGATGCAATAAAGAGATATTTTTGTAAACCTAACTTTTGTGTTGTCTGCTGTAGTTAATTGCTCTTCTGGAAAGCATCAGCTGCTGTCAGCTGTACAGTTTTTCTCCTAAGCTGTTTACATTTCAACACGGCATCAGCACTTTGGCATGTTTTCCCTAAAAGATTGTAATGTCTCTTTTTTTGTAACAAAGCTAAGCTCATGCTGTAGCAGTGTGTGTCTCTCTAGGAACAGTGGCAAGCTCCGCCATCACCTGGAAAACAGGTCCATACTTTATAAGAACACAAGAAGAAAAGAAGTTGCTGCTGAATAAATGATTTACTTGATGAATAATGAACAAGGTTAAACTTCCATCATAACAGAGGCTTTTAAAGATTCCCTAATAACATCAAGCGTTTGAGTCTGGATCCAAATGTGGATCAAGACAAGGATAATTTTGAGAGCACTTTAAAAACATACTCTCTGGCTTAATGCTGTACACAGCAAAGGTAAAAACAGAAAAATGGTGCTCGACAGGAGCAATCCCACATCCAGACCAAGGACTAGAAGCTTGAGCTTTGACATTGGTAGGGACATAAAGTTCTCCACAGATGTCTCTGGGACATTTAGTCTATTTGCAATATTATTTTATTGAGCAGATGGAAAATCTAAACATGCAAAATATTTTATATTACAATGTATTCGCCTCATACAGCAAATATCAGTGGTTTGCTCCCACAGCAGTATCTTAATCAATGATTCTTATGAGGTTATGATATGAAATCGTTGGTTACACTACATCGTCATCCTAGTAGTGGCAACTGGCTATAATATTTTGCTCTAAAATCTACATGGGATCATTTTGTAGCTGCATATAATTAATTATATTAGAGGGGATGTTATCTTTACATCATTATTAGTCTCATTTTAATTAAAAAAACATGCTAAAATTGATATGGTCCCCTTTTTTTCTGTACCAAGTAAAAATGTCTTTTTCAGTCTTTACAAAGTTGTGTGAAGTCAGATATAGATTTCAGTATGGCTTTGATAAAATGTTAATGAAGTATATAGTTGAATAAAGCTTGTGTAAATTCAATTGCGTAAAAGCATGAGTAAAAGCTTGCCAGTCTAAGCCACATACTGTATTCTATTTGTCCTTGTCTATTAGTTTTATTTCAATGTAAAGATCTCTAATAGCAACAGCATTCAAAGTGTATAAAAGTTTCATTGGGATTTATCTTGTTATCTAATCAATAACTTGAGAAAAAAAACGCGTGCAGACTGCAGACCATCTCCTGGCCTTGAACAGTCCATCTGAATTTTTTTATTATGATGGCCCATACAGTCCAGCTGGAGCTGTGACCTTCTTTTTCAACAGTTTTAAGGCTGGTTTCCAAACTTTGTTCGAACCATGCATCTCGTGTTATCCCACCAAGTTTTCACAATGTCCAAAGAATCTTCTTCATAGTCAGGAAGTTGTCATCTTTCGGACACTTTCCATCTTAAAATGGTAAGTTAAGGGGAAAGTGGAGGACAAATGATGACAGTCATCAAGAACTATTTGAAGATCTAAACAGAAAGAGTAGGAGACTTGCATCACAGTTTTAAATATACAGTAAGCTGCAAACTCTTCATTCCCATCTGGTGAGTTAATTAAACAGTCTGTTGAATTTCACATATTCCAATTATGTGTTGAGTTGGTGGTTTAACTTCCTCTGTTATTTATATTTTTGTTCCTTTAGAGCAGAGGAGGTTTATGGTGCTAGTAGCTTTATGTTTATACTGATTCAGAAAAACAAGTCGTACAATCTTGGGGCTTTCAAACATCCTTTCATGGCTTTCTGTTCTCAGAGTCTGTATGGATTTTTCACATACTGTACTGTAGTGTGCTGAAGTCTATACTGTGGCTGCCTGACAGATAGTATAGAAGTTGGATGTTCAGTTGGATAGCAATTTATTTTCCACACCATGTCAGTGTAAATACAGTAGAAGGGGGGGGGGGGCTGCGGAAACAACTGCTGCTCTTTTCTTTTATCCCGACAAATAAAAGGAGGAAAGTACTGGAGAGACTCAATTTCACTGAATTTGGGACTCTGCACGTCTCAGTGTTTGTGTGTGTGTGTTTTATTTGAGGGGTTGGATGCCTGGGTGAGTGTATGAATGAAAAAAGATTGACTGATAACAGCAAAGTGAGATGCTTGTTTTTCCCTGTATGTATACATTAGAATGTGTGTTTTTATGTGTAGTTAAACTACAGATATCTAAGTTTGAATGATTTTATTCTTAAGAAGAAAAATTGGTGTTCATTTATTCATTCTTTTTTTTCTGCACCACTAAATACAATTCAGGGTTGCAGGGAAGCTGGAACTATCGCAGCAATTATCAGGAGGGAGGCAGGTTCACCCGGTCACAGGTCCATCGCAGAGGCGGTGGGGGTAATATGTGCGCCTCTCCTATCACTGACAATAACTGTATTTAAAGTTTAGAGAATTTTTCACCAGTTCAAGTTGCTACCAACTGAATTTGTGAGTTTAGCACATTGTGTTAGCAGTTAGCATTTCCCATCCCATTAACACTACTTAACAAACCACAAGAAATGGATGCCCTCGGCCAGTTATCCTTCTAGGAAAGTAATCACTTGGAAAATGAAAAGTTCAAGACATATTAACTTGTATACAGGAAACATGTTTCAGTGGGTTCTTTCTGCCTGTTCTTTAACAATTAAGGAGACTTTCCACTCAGCTCTTAATCCTGTCAAAATCTTCGAAACAGAAGAAAACCAAAAGACATAGGCCAAATGAGTCATGGATTTAATAAGAAATATATTTAATAAAGAACTGCTTTCTGTGTTATTTAATTTCACATTCTCTCTTCAGTTTTCAGCCAGAGAGAAATAACTGCAATGGGATGCATGATGAAAGCACTTCCAAAAGTTGAATTCAGACAACAGACCTCTTTAGACGTCTGGCAATTTGTCTGAGATGGGTGAATTTCTTAGATCTGCTAGATTCACCTCAGCTGGAAACATCAGTGAGTCTTCATAGATCACTGTTCTCAAGTTGAAGTCATTTTAACTTAATTTCAGAGCATGTGGACAACACTGGATAAATAATGTAATGTTCTACATGTAGTTTTGTTTTTCTGAGGCTGGGTTCACCTAATTTTGGCCTCAGGGGTTGATAACATATCCTATTTTGTTTTTTGTATTTCCTGACAGATACTGAAAGGTGATTATTTATTTATTTATTTTGTTTACACGACTGTCACTTCACAGAATCAATGCTTTCTGCAGCTTGATTTTTAAACTATTACAGCTGCAAGTGTCTTCGGTTATGCCTCAAATTCAGCAGATCTGTTAATTTAGATAGATTCATGTCTGTTTCTGGAGCCAGTGGCGTACACAAATCTCCAAATCTGGTTTTTAATTTACTATTCAAGCTTTAACCCCCCAGGGCCTTCACGACCACCTATGTTTGAACATGTTTTAAAGTACTTCTAGACCATGGTCCCAGGAACAATGGTTCCTGACCCCGAAGAGGGTCTCCAAAGAGAACACGGGGTCCATGAGGTTTCGACTAACCAGAGCTTGTGTTTGTTCAAACTTCATGTTCACACAGAGACAAGTTAAGGTCAATCTGCTTAAATTGTTGTTGTTGTTTTTTTCCTAATAACTATTGTCCAAAGAAAAGTGCAAAGGGTTTTTTCTTGCTCTTTTCTTTGTGAACTTAAAGTCGTTAACGTTTTATGAATGGATAGAAATTAGCCAGAAGGACATCATTTAATATTTTTCTCTATTTTTTGCAGGATGTTAAATCTAATTTTCTGCTGAAAAATCTTTTGTGTTTCTGTATCAGCATTTCACTCACATTGTAAGTGAATTCTTTGCATGATCCACTCTGGCCTTGGGTCAGTATTGTTTATTGATGAAGTGACAGAGGAAGGGGTTTCATAGTCTTTCAAAATCCATATTCAATTGTATGTGGTGGAAAGCGAGGATGAAATTTTGATTTATTTTGTCTTTTCATTCCTAAATTGAACATATGGACTAAGTCTAGATAGTACAAATAATACTGTAGTACCCAAACTGGGACCAGGGGTCATAATGCAAGAAAAAACCCACATCTATAACTTCTTTACCTGCTTTTTTCTATCTTGTATCATAAAACATCCCACAGCAACTAGGGACTGGTGGAGTCGAATACCAGTTCCAACCACCATTTGGTGCAGCCTGCATGAAGAGATGTCCAGAGCACCTTAATAGGGAGAAAAAAATCTCAAGTGTGTAGTTTCTGTTGCAAACGGATGAATCTTTCTTTATTGTTGTTGAACTCTCCTGGTTAGACAACCATGAAAAGATCAAAACCATTCCCTCAAGATTTTATAAAAATTCCATAACAGTGGCAACATTATAAATCCAGTACTCAGTAGAATCCTATAGTAGGCTTTTTATGATACTATAGAGACCGAGAGATGCACTAGTAAAACAGCCTCAAAACAAGACCTGACTGGTGAAAGACTTTTTCTTCTTTTTTCTTTTTATTTTGAGAGAAAGAATCTGACCACAAACACACACATACACATATAGTTAGCCAGTCAAGAGTGAAATGAGCAAGGAAACAAGGTTATTGATTTCTGCTTGTTGTTGTTTGGAAGGTGAGCTTGTCATAGTGGCTCTCCAGATGATGCCCAGATACACTACACACGGCTGCAACGAGTCATGTAATCTGGAGCTAGATTTAAAGACAGAGCGCTTCCACTTGTGACAGTAGGGAAAATTGAGATTTGCTGAAATAATTTTTATCCTACCCTCTTCTTTCTTAATTTGTTTGTATCCAAGTCGATGTTCTCCACTGACTGAAGGTGAGTTGTAAAACCTGTACAACATTTAATTCAGTTTCAATTCCAGCTTTTTCATTTATCATTTCACCATCTATACATTACAAGTTTATATTATAGTATTGTATGTTTTCAAGCTTCAAATAAGTGTTAGGGAAAATGTGAATTGTGAGTGTGAATCCCTCTTTTACAGGAATTCATCTGAGCATAAGTCAAGAGCTTCTAGAGACGTTACAGAAAAAACAACCAAAAGAACCTGATAAAAGTGAGTATTATAGTTTCTAGAAACAATGGGCCTCATTCACCAATCTCTTCTTACAAATCTTTTTAAATTTGTTCTTAAGTTGTACCTAGGAGGTTTTTTACGAAAACCCTCAGTTCGATTCATGAACGTGTTTGTAGACCGCAAAATTATTTGTATCCTTTCTCTTGGATTGGTGAATACCAAACTTTCTTAAGTTGAGAGGACGGACCAGCTGGCTCTACTTTGCATTGGTAAACGCCCATAAAATACCCATAAAAGGTCATGAGACTCAGCCATGTGCAAACACACGGTGAGACTGAGAAGGAGAATTTACAGCATAATGACAAAAAGGTGAATGAAAAACAAAAGATAATAAGGATGTCCACAGAAAACTGATTTACCTCACTTCCAGGTGTTAAATCAGTAATAAATAACTCACGATGAGCTGCAGATAACATGAAAACAGCTTATATTCAAACAGAAAATTGAATCCTCCTGAACTTGGACAGCAGCCTGAAGTCTAGTCGCGTGTGCGCGTCAGGGCGCACATCCATGTGGTGTCATGGCTAAAGAGGAAAGTGGTGCACCGTTATGAATAAATTATCAGCCCAATGTTTACCCTTCTATAGTTGTAAAGCAGATTTCCACCTGCTGTGGCATCATTCTAAGTAGGGCTGGGTACTAATATGATGACGAAACGTCATCGCGATAAAAGATGAGTCGATAACAATGATAAAATATCGTTATTTTTAACTCAAAATGCTGTGTTATACAGCAGAGGGCTGCCAGATGCCTGTCAGTCAGAGATCTGGGTCGTTAGCGTCACTGCGTGAGGAAGACGGAATAAAAAGAGAGCAAAATAAGCAAAAGTGAGCAGGAGTGAAAATACATCAAACTTTTTTTCAACACTTGAAAAGTGGCACCAAAGCGACAACAATGAGAGCATGAAAAGCCAAACCCGCAGTGAGTCCAGCATGTGTTGCTCAACAGCCTAGCACTTTTGCTGCAATTGTTAGCTTAACACCGAAGCTACAATCAGCTGTATCCTCCTCTTTGTCATAACCCTGTGTGAGAAGCGGTCTAACAGAAACAGAGATATAACCAATGCAGCGTCATATTATTTATTATTCATTTTTCTCATTCTTCTTTGACTGATGTTAAAAAAATATATTTTCACCACCCCTGAGTATTTTTCTCTACATATTGTAGTCTGAGTCTTTGAGGGGTAATGTAAAAAAAAAGAATACAGAGTTCCACTTCCAATATTTAGAGATTTTATAAAAGTCTGTTGTACAAAATAGTTTTTCTTCACTTTTATTAGAAAATGTCTCAGGACCTTAATTGTGACCATTTATTTTGCTTCATGTTTTGAGTTGTAGTGTCTACCTTTACAAACATTTGCTTGCATGTTTACAGTATTGTTCTTAACACTTTACAATATAGTATTATTACTATAATATTTTTATATTAGAGAATTTAAATTTTATACTTAGTTTTGTCAATAAACAATATCCTAAGTTCAAATACGTAATCTTTATTCTTTCTTAGGTGACAGAACAATTGAATTGTATAAATATAAATATCGATATCAATCAATATGGGGAAAATTATCGCGGTAATAATTTTTGCCATATCGCCCAGCCCTAATTCGAAGATGTCGTTTACATACAGAGAGTGCTGCATCTGATCCTCGAGGTGAGTCTGAGAGGTCTCATTAACCATGCGACCACGTCAAAACCTGTTCTTAAAAAAACTTAGCAAATTAAAAAATATATCTTTGTAATGAATTGAATTGTTAGATACTTCATTCTGCTGGTGGATCTGGGAGTTATAGGTGGCTGATACATATATGGAGGGATGTTGCATTTGGAGGATCAGATGCTTCGCTCTGATGTCTGATGAACCAGCAATCTGTTTTCACTTATTATTGAATGAATGAAATTGATTTTTTTAAAAACTTTTCCGTGTGTGAAGTATAACATTATGATGTGAGCTCAAAATCGTGCTATAATAAAACGTAATTTATCAAAAGTTTTTAAAAAATCTGAGTATACTTCAAAGAGACTTTATTGTTGTACAACAGCAGAAAACATCAGAAAAATTGCTCTTGTTTAATTTTGGCAGCACTCGGTAGTTAGTAAGAGACCTTCAAGAACAAATTTGTTCGTAAGAACTGTTGGTGAATGAGGCCCATTGTTCTTCAACCTTTGTGATTCCTGTCATCATCTTTTACAGCGGGATAAACATTTGTATGCAACACAGGTATTGCACCTTCATGGCAGGTGTAGAGGTTCTGCATGTATCCCAAAATAAAAAAAATCCAGTCATTATACCTGCTCCCATGCCTGTCACAGGGAAATGACTGCCGCCATCACCAACATGGCCGGGTGATGAAGCCAGCGCGGTGCCACTAATGGCTCCCACATACTAAAGACATCTGCACAGAAAAGTCCCAGTTTTTGCATCAGTGACCGCCCTCTGTGGTTAGTTGCAACAATCCCTTTTCCATGCAACTAGGCAACTGTCAAAATAAGGAAACAGCAGCATGAACTTTCATACTATTTGAAATTCTCTATCAAACTGTCTGAATTTAATTAATAAGCTATACCACAGAGGACAAACCCCCTTAACAACCATGTTTTTTAGCACATCTGTCACATGACTGAGCATTTTTAGATGTTTTTTTTCCACAATTTCATTTTCTATCAAATAAAGTTGAGCCCACCAAATACATAATGTAAGTGTTGAGCATGCACATGTATGTTTGTTATGTTTTTGTGTTTTTCCAAAGTCCTACAACAAAAACTGAAATAGTCATTGAGCTTGTTTACATCCACACCAAAAAAGCTGATCATTATCTGATTTCTGGAAGTGTTTATTTTGTGATGATCACATCATAACATGCCACAGCTGGCCCAGGTGGTACAGCAGGCCATACAATAATTGGAAGGTTAGCGGTTCCCAACCTTCCAAACCTACCCCAGTCGACTGTCGTTGTGTCCTTGGACAAGAGACTTAACCCTCATTCGTCTCCATTGCTGGTCTTACTGGTATACGCCGATCTAAGTTGTGTTGGATAAAAGGGGTCTGCTAAATGACTGCAGAATAGAAAGCAGTAAAGTGGTTGTTAGAAATCAGATTTAAACTCCTAAATCTCTCCTTTATACCATCTTGTAATATGTAAACCCATACATATTATTTAGTTCAGTCTTTTACAGGCATGTGTAAAAGCCGCAGAAACAGAAATGACATCAGACTGTGAGTGGATAAGTGTCATAAGAAACCTGACCGATACTTTTCTTCTTGTGGAGCATAAATGAATGATGGCAGCATGTAGCCGATTTTTCTGCTGTGTCTCTAGTGCTGGACCAAGATTGCCACCAAATCGGTACACCTCTCTAGCAGCCAGCAGCATTGGATGTGGTGTAGGTATAAACGTCTATGGATTTTTCTGCAAATTAAATCCAACATTAGGACTGCTAATGCTAGGATGTAGGTGTCACCATGTTGAACTATTAACAAAACTGCTAATGCTAGGATGTAGGTGTCACCATGTTGAACTATTAAAATAAAGGTTTTCAGAGGTCTGTATGTGCATGTGATGAAGGAAATACAGTGAGATTAGGTACTGGTGGATTTTTGATTGTCCTATTTGTGCAGTGCATGTAAAGGGATCAGATTTAACCCTTTCCGGGCGAGAGCCTCCTTATAAGGGTTTTTTGACTGTTACTTGTGAACAGCAGTCATAAATGATGCGTTAATGACGGAGAATATAGTCATGCTGCATACCAAATTAAACATCAGAAGCTAGGCTACAAGCCAGCATAAACCGTT
>JBBBVT010089312.1:0-13745 GCA_037177035.1 Craterocephalus eyresii | reverse complement strand
TTGGTTTGTCTGAGTTCTGATCAGCCAGATAAATGAGCCCGAAGCTGCAGCGAAAGTGGAAGTCCTGGTTTTACCGGAGGCGCAGTGTGGCTAAACCAAAACTTGGTTTGCACCATCTGGGTAGATTCCCATTGAATATATGCTGGCTGCTCTGAACCTTAGATATCAGTGGTAATACAGCAGATATACTGTATATGGAGCTGTAATAGTGTTTTGTTCCTGAGGAGAAATTAAAAAAGGTCAAAATGGGTCGTGTGAAAAAGTAACAGCTTTGCAGAAACAGGCATCATGAATGCGACTGTGGTGTCTTAAACAGTCATACAAAACAATCTGATATGACATGTAGAAATTTAGGTTTGAATGAAGACTGATATGAAGCAATAATTTGAACAGGAGATGACCTCATGAATGGCTCTCTGCGTGTATGTTTGTGTTCATGTCTTTGTTGGTGCCTCCCATACATGCTTGGCCTTTTAAAGAACTTTCAGGGGTAAAAAAAGCACAGATAGAGAAACGTTGACTAAATTTCTAAACATCAATACAACTTGCTCAACACCAGATAATGTTATTATGAGAGCTGTGTGTGTCAGAGTAATACTAAAATACTTTTAAGTGAGGACATTGAATTGCACATTAAGTTGAAACCACACAAACACAGTCAGTACATGTAGGTCGTGGATTTAGTTTTTAATATCTGTTGAAATCAATTATCAAGCCAAGTGATAAAAAAATGGATACTTTAAATTCCACATAGTTGTAAACATACTTGTTTTTCCATTAACTGGTTGTTTATGAAAGCTGAAGACTTTGTTGAACAAACTGTTTTTAAGTGATTACGACATCCTCTGATGCGGGTTGGAAACAGGAGCTCACCGTGTATAAACAGAGTCAGTGTCAAACTTATGCCAGGTTTCTGTGTTAAACTGTTAGATATGCTATCTGCAGGCTTCCATTGTGGATTGCTCTTTCATGTGTTTGTTGCTATTAAAATGTGCTTTTTATATATAACCCAGTTCTGATTTTAGTCAGATGAAGGTAGTTATACACTCTATGGCCACTGTATTTGATAAAGTTCTATTTCTTAAAATAAATGGGTAAGCCGAAAACATTTTAGACATGTAGACATGATCAAGACAACTTGCTGAAGTTCACACTGAGCATCAGAGTGAGGAAGAGAGGGGATTTAATAGACTTTCAATGTGACATGTTGGTAGCAGATGGCTGGTACAAGTTGGTCTGAACATTTCAGAAACTGCTGATCATCTGGGATTTTCACACACAACATAGAATGGTCTGAAAAAGAGAAAATATCCTGTGATTTGGACAAAAACACCAGATAGAGAAAACATTTCAGTTCTTGCACTGCTGGATCTCAGTGCTGCATTTGACACGGTCGACTATAACATCTTACTAGACTGTCTGAAAAATTGGGTAGGACTTTCTGGCACTGCGATTAACTACTATGAGTCATTTCTAAAAGACAGGGACTACTTTGTGCCTAAAGGTAATTATATATCTGAGCAAACTAAAATAACCTGTGGAGTTCCCCAATGCTCCGTCCTAGGGCCCCTGCTGTTCAACATCTACTGTACATCTCAATTCACTCATATTATGAAAAACAACAGAATATGTTACCATAGCGATGCTGATGACACAAAGATCCACATAGCCATTGCACCAGAAAACTAAAGGTCCCTTCGTGGCCTACGTCACTTGATCAACTTGAGGCAAAACAAAGTGAGGCTTGAAATGACAACTGTTACCGTTGCCTTGGAAAATGTCATCTTGTTTGTTTTTGGGTGCCAAAACTGCAAAAGTAAAAATACAGACTTGAAGTTTTATCGCATACCAGCCACTACAAGACAGGAAAATCATAGACAGCTTTGGTTACTGGACTGAAAACATCATTAAGAATCATCATTGTGTTCATATCAGGTAAGCTTTATATTTAAAACATCATCAGTTTCATCCTGGATAACGTTATGGGCTAGACTAGATTTTGACTGCAATTCCCTTAAGTCAACCATTATTTGGGGGATCTGTGATGTACGTTATCTGCGCTAATGCTAACCACGAGCTAACTCAACGTTGGTTGTATATTTCAGATGTGTTCAGGCAGAAGTTACATTTACTACATTAGCCTCATATTGTAGTTTTCCCGCTAACTTCTTGTCATATCTTTGTAGGAGAGGCTTAATAAATTAAAGGCTTGTAAATGTCCGGCCGTTGCACAGTGAGCAGTCCTGTCATATTGTCCACTCCGTGCGTAAGACTGTATAGGTCCGTGAGTGTCGTCCCATCAATCAGAGACAATTTTTTAAAGTAACATTCGCGGTCTCGATGAGTGAGTTTACTAACATAATCACTAAACGGTGGGTTTTCCTCATCAATTGCTACAAAAATACTTATTTTAAACTGACTAACCGTCATTTACAAGCTAGGACCGTTGAGTTGTTTTGCCTCCAGCTAAGCCCCGCCAACCGAAATGTGTCACATTGTTTACCTACTGCAAAGGGGTCAGTCCAATCCAATTGCTGATCAGATGCATTGATCAGATTAGAGACTGGATGTGTCACAACTTTCTTCAGCTAAATGAAGACAAAACTGAAATCATAGTTTTTTGGAGCCAAAGAAGAGAGACAGAGACCTGGGTGTAGTCCTGGACTCAGACCTGAACTTCAGAAGTCGCATTCGACTAGCCTTTCATCACTTAAAGAACATATAAAGGATTAAAAGACTGATGTTTCCACAGGATTTAGAAAAACTTGTCCATCAATTATCTTTAGTAAACTGGACTACTGCAACGCTGTCCTTACAGGTCTCCCTAAAAACCCCATCAGACACCTGCAGTTAGTCCAGAATGCTGCTGCTCCAGTCCTCACCAAGACCAGCAAAGTGGATCATATAACACCAGTCCTCAGATCTCCCAGAAAGCTGCAGGTCTGCTGAAACTCTCAGCAGTTTTAAATCGGGGTTAAAAACTTGTCTTTCATGAAAACAACTGTTTATCTTTTTTTAACTGAAGGTTTTATTTTTTTTTCTATTACTTTGTCATTTATTCTAAAATTTGTTTTTAATACTTAATGCTTTCTGCATCCCGCTGTAATGCTTCCAATGTTT
This sequence comes from Craterocephalus eyresii, assembly GCA_037177035.1. Taxonomy (NCBI): domain Eukaryota; kingdom Metazoa; phylum Chordata; class Actinopteri; order Atheriniformes; family Atherinidae; genus Craterocephalus; species Craterocephalus eyresii. Next base: position 10,625 of record JBBBVT010089312.1, on the reverse strand, counting down.
TATGTAAAACAGCTTAAATTTCCTGTACATGAAATCTCCTATACAAATAAACTCGCCTTGCCGTGCCGTGTTGATGTTAGAGGTCAGACGAAATGGGCAGACTGGTTGGAAATGATAAAAGACAACTCAAAAAAAGACAAGAACTCAAATAACCACTGGTTCTGGGGTATGCAGAATATCATCTCTGAACACACAACGCCTCCAAGCTTGAAGCAGGAGGAAATCACACCAAACGTTACTCTGCTATGAAAAGGAAACTGAGGTTACAGTTCACACAGACTCACCAAAACTGGGTGATGGAAGTGTCACGGTCTGTGTTTGGTTGGGGGTTATTAGTCTTGTCATTGAGTTTGAGACCCGTTCCAGAAAGCAGGTTATTTCCAAACCATGAGTGTTAACCCTGTGTTAGGGGAAACTGGGTTTTCCATTCCAGAAAGCGACATAGCTAAGCCTTACCCCAAGTCTGTTGCCAGGGTGAATCCAGGCATGATGATGTCTTCCAACTCTGGTTAAAGATACTCAGAGTTGATAGAACCAACTCAAAGCAGCTGTTCTGGACCTCAAAACATAGAACTGATCAACTCACAGTTCAGATTTCAACTTGGAGTTTGTTAACCTCCTTTCTGGAACAGGCCCCTGATCTGCTGGTCTCAGCTTCAGTTGCTTTGCTTTTTTTTGGGGGCGGGGGCCTTCATTTCCTCTACAGTGCATTTAGTTGTGTTTTAACAAAACTGACTCCTTTCCCAAACCTCTTCCTAAAATATCTCATATGTTGTCTCACTGTAAACACATGTGACAGTGTCGTCCTTTTGCCATTTTTTTAAAGTTATTGTATAGCTGCCTCACTTCACGCTGGAGAACCACAGAGCAAGGACCGTTGAGTTGGGACCAATTCTGCTGGGACCATTTTCTGCATTAATGTTTGGACACCACGTCCACATCTACCCCAATTAGCAAGAAAGAAAGACAAACTTAGGCTGAACACAAGCTAGTCTCGCGTATTTTATTCCTATGTTGTGGATGTTCGCCCAGTGTTGGAAGATGATCACAAACCAGTTTGGTTTGGTTTGGAATGGTCAAAAAACAACTGGAAGCTGGAAAAAAACACATTTCAACAAACTTTAATGACAAATGTAGATTAGGAGTTTGATGACAAACAGGCCTGATGTACAAAGGTTTTTAGTATTGTTTATTCTAATGAAGTCTGCTTTATTGCAGGTTGTATGTAGCTTATCTACAGAATACAGATAAAGATTCTATATGTCACTTATCAGCAATCAAAAGAGCAGTTGTCAGTAGAAGAAAAAAACAGGTTTCAATAACAGAGGAAGTAAATGAGCTACAGACAGATAATCAGTTGAAAATGTCTCTGACTCAAAGATCTTTAAGCTGCTTCATTTGTTTATTCAGCATTGCTGCAGCATTACGGCCTAACATTTAAACACTGAAACAGTGACTGATCACACAAGTATGTGATGTTTCATTCTCAGAAATCTAAAGCTTACAGTAAGTGTCAAAACATCTTATAAAAAAGTTAATAAAAAGCAAACAAAATAAATTAAGTGAGAAATTGATATCAGATGTCCAATAACTTACTTTAAAATGGTAAGAACTAGTTTTCTGCAGCCAGGGAGAGATAATAGAGTCACCTTGCTTCTATTTAAGCTCTTACAGTTATCATGACCTGGCTGACTAGACCTTCTTTTTCTACCATTGCTGCTTTAACTTAGATCCTTCAGACTTAATCTCGCTTTTTTTATGACTCTCTCTAAAATAAAGCAGAATATTCATTCTTTTCATAAGAATTGGTGCAAATAGCTACAGTTATCAGATCTGACAGCATAATGAACATAAAGAAGGGATTTTATGTTGGGTCCTACTCCTAGATCAGCTCTGGAGCTGCTTTGTTTAAAAAAAAAAAACATGAGTCTGTATCGATAGAACCTGCATGAGTCTCATCACTGTGATCATATGGTTTGATCTGTTTTCAGGTAGATGATGTTGTCTTTTTGTGGAACTGACATTAAACTGTGTTTGCCCGTTTTTATTGGGTGAAGATCTGCCAGTGGAGTGATGGAGGGTGTGGTAAGAGCTTGTTGTAAATATTTGAATTAACTTCTTAATTTTCAGTTTAGTTTTCTATTTACAATACATATTTGTACTAACTTCAGCTGATTTATCAATATATTCATTTTGACATATGTTTAGTGTGTAGTTTACAATGTTTTAATAGTTTCATATGATTTCTAATATATTCATTAGTTTACATGCTTATTGTGTTCTTTTTCACTAGCTTTATCTAACCTCAGCTCAGAGCAGTGGAAAATGACTAACACCAGACTCATTAAAAATGAAGGTTCACAGGTTCATAGTAAGAGACAGGACGACCTCATAGATAAGACTTTGGCCTTGGATGCTAGAGTTCAAAGATGACCGTTGTTGAGGGAGTGTAAGGGGGGTTGTGCTTCTCTTACGGATGTTGGACCAGATTGGCATGAACGGAAGATGGCCTTGCAAAAATACACATACATAGATACACGCACTTCCATGCACACACATAGACTCATGTAAGTGCTCCACATGCACACACATAGACACAAGAATTGTAACAAGTATAAGAGGAGGATTTTTCTAGGATAGGCATGTCTCTTCAGGTTGTGCTGGGGGACTCTGTGCACGTTGGTGCAACAGAGATCAGCAGCTAAGGCTACGAACAGACCTCCTCTTGAGAGTAAGGTATTTTCTCCTTTTCCTCAAACAAAGAATTGTCAATTGAAAAAGCATAATTCTGGTGTTTGTCTCTTTTCTTATAGTGCTGAATTAAACCAACATGACTCATTCTGATATTTAAAAGGTAACAAAACTTCAAGCGTCTATGCTTATACACCCAAACTGATCAAGGGATCAGAGTTTATCTCCTTTCCGACTCATCATTTATTTACTTTTAAGGCACCACTGAGTGGAACTAAGTGACATTCAGAGGATCAAATTATTACCAAACTATGATGGAAGCTAATCGTGTCAGTGCAACATTCAGGGGGAAGTCAGTCAAAGTGTTTTAGGATAATATGAATAAGATTTTTTTACATTTTTATAAGACTGAAACCACATTTAATCAAATCATATTGCATTTATGCCAATACATTTCTCTTATTTTGCGCAAGGAAGAAAAGTTACATTTTGTTAAAAGGCAGAGACATTCAAACTTTTTTACATGATCTCTCCATCATTGGTCAGGACTCACTGCCTTCATTGGATGAGTTGGAAGGATTTCAACAGGTAGAAACAATCTTTACAATGGTTCTCCCCAAATAAAACAGCATATTGGGATTTTTTTCTATTTCTTTATAACAGGATAAGAAGTGATAATTAGTAAACAATAAAAGGAACATACCACATGAAATAGAATTAAACATCTTCTCAGAGCTGCAAACAACCTTATGATACTGTAGAGAGACACTAGTTTGCAGATTGTATGGAGATGTTTTTTTTTCTTTAACCTTCACACTATTGTCAACAAGTCAAATGTGATCAAAATTAAATACCATGAGCAAAAACAACTGGTCTTTTTTCTTTTTTGGATTGAGCTAAATAAAAGAGTTTTAAAGGTTGCTACTTATAACACAGGAGTGAGTTTTTATCATTAAATTGTGGCAATAACAGGCCACTGGAAAAAAAAGGGTGTAAGAATTGGAGCGTACCTATTTTCATGATCATCAATAACACAAACAAAAACCATGTGTAATCATCTTTGACGTGACTTTTATCATCCGGGTGGCTGGAGTGACAGCAGCTGCAGAACAAAAACAGCCAAAAGTGCATCATCTAGCGTCAGTCAGAACCACAAAGTGTGTGAACCCCTGAAACAAACAGCAGCTGCAGCAGATGAGGTTAAAGTTCCAAGTGCACTGACGTAAAGATACACACATGATAACACAGAGGTACTGAGGTGTGTTTGTCCTAACCTACATCGTAAACACATTTGGTCTTAATCCAAGCTACTTCGCCTTTGTTAAGCAGGACATGGCCCAAATATCATATGGCAGCTTTGACACGAATTTCATTGACAGGTTAAGCACTTTGCCTGCTGTGTATCATTACCAAATTTGTATCAAAACTACCTTCTCTAGGTAGTGTATTGTCAGCTTTTTAAACACCATATGGACCTTAACTGGATGATGGCATGTATAATAGGGTAGAGATGTGACCCTAATGCCATAAGTTTGGTATGACTTTGAGGGTATAGGTGTTATAGAGGCCAGATGTGGCCCAAACACCTAAAGGCAAAGTACATTTTGGTGACATGTGGTAGATATGTGGCCAAGTTTGAACAGTCAAATCTATTTAAGAGTAAATGTGGGCTGAAGAAAACTGCAGATGTGGGCTGTGTTTGAGGGATTTTTCTTACAACCATCCCTAGGGCTTGTAGAGAATTGTCTGAAAAAGAGAAAATATCCAGTGAGCAGCAGTTGTCTTGACCACAAAGGCAAGAACAGAGGAGAATGGGCAGACTAGTTGGAGATGACAAAAAAGCAACAGGAACTCAAATAACACCAGTTTCAACAAAGGTATGTATCATCTCTGAACACACCTGGAATATACCAACCTGGACTACATGAGCAGGCATCTACACTGGATGTCACTCCTGGCAGCTAAGAACAGGAAACTGAGGTTCATAAAAACTGGACAATAGAAAAACATTCAGAGATCTGATTTTAGGGTAAGCAATTGGTGGAGACTTGACAGCATGGATCCATCCTGATCTGTATCAATGGTTCATGCATGTGTGAGGAGCATTTTCTTGGCACACATTAGTTCCCTTAGGACAAATGTGGTATGGTATGACACCACAGCCTACCCGAGTATTGTTGCTGACCATGTCCATCCCTTCATGACCACAATGTACCATCCTCTGATGACTACTTCTAGTAGGATAATGCACCTTGTCACAAAGTTTAGATCATCTCCAACTGGTTTCTTGAACATGACAATGAGTTCTCTGCACTCCAATGGCCTCCGCAGACACCAGATTTCTCCAGTATGGAGCACCTTTTGGATGTGGTGAAACAGGACATTGTCATCATGGATGCACAGCCAACAGATCCACAATTCTTTTGGTGGTTTTCATGATACCATTTATTTGATAAAGTATGAGTTCCTATTCAAACTTCTAAAAAAGGTTATACAAAACATTGTTAGAGGAAATGTTTTGGCTAAATCTACTGACCAACAAGACATGTCTTTGATTAGAGCCTTATCTTGTGTCTCTGCAGGATACTGAGCCTATAAAACCATCATTATCCACATAACACATCTGATCTCAGGATTATGTTCCCATTGCCACCAAATTAATAATGAAATATTAACTTCAAACAAGAATTATAATGTAAAGAAAAGTCAGTAACAATACCATGTGCGACTAAATTGGACAAGTCAAAGGTAATACAAACATTTTCTTTCATTATCTTTGATTTAATGCCAATCAACAAAGGTAATGAGTAAATGTAATTGTTTTAGGGCTGTATTAAAGAATATTTCACTAAACGTTTGCCTTTCACTTAAATTTAACCGGCTGCATTGTGATGAAACTAAAAATCTAAACAGTTTATTTATTTCGATAGTATTTCAGTTCATTATACAGTCCACATTCATTCAGATTTTTTGTACTTGAATCTGATTTTTCCCTCACTTACACTGCTGGAGGAGACAGATGTGAGACATAAAGAAAATATTGCAAGCGCAATCATCAAGAGAAAGTGAATGAAAAAAGATGATAAAAACATGCACCCACCAAAAATAGTAAAATGATTCATCGTTTTGTATGAGCATCTGCCTTTCGCAGAAATGTATTATCCAAATGAAGACTTTATGAAGTTTGATCATGAGATGTGTTCATGGAGGATTTGAGGCAGAGAGGAAGGATGGGCAGCTCTGAAAGGTCAACAGTGACACCTGGTGGACAGAAATATGAGTTGCACATCAAAGAAATTAGTACTTTATTGAAAGAGTGGGTTCTTTAAGGAAAGTGAGCTCATAAGTAATTTAAAATTAATTTTCCGCTCACCACAAGCAGGACATGATACCAGATGTCACTTAAGTCAACCAAGAACAGGAAACAGGCTACAATTCAAACAGGCTCACCGAAACTGGACATTTGAAGACTGGAAAAAAATGATGCCTTGTCTGATGAGTCTTCATTCCAGCTGCAACATCCAGATAGGATAGGGTCAAAATTAGCTGGAAAAGACATGAAAGCATGGATGCATCCTGCCCTGTCAGACAGTTCAGGCTGTTGTTATTTGAATTTCCTTTGCAGTTTGGGCCCCTAAGAACCAATGTGGTATGGTATAATCACTACAGCCTACCTGACCACAATGCACCATCTTCTGATGGCTACTTCCTGCAGGATAATGCACCATGTCACAAAGCTCACATCATCTCCAACATGACAATGAGTCCATAGCCACCAAATTTCAACACGAAAAAGCAGTTTTAGGATGTGATGGATTGAGAGATTGATGACAAATCTGTGCGGTGCTATCATGTAAATATGGCGCAAAACTTCTGAGGAATGCTTCATCACCTCGTTAAACTTATGCCATGAAGAATTAGGTGTCCAATACTAGTGAGGTTCCTAATTAAGCGGCCGGTGAGTGTGAATTTCTATTTGAATAAGTAGCAAACCAGTTCACATTCTCCTGCTTATTTCAATCAGTTTAGTGGAAATCACTCGTGAAACAAAACACCCGACATGTTTACATACAACTGTGACAGTGTGTGGGTTCTGTCACTGTGTGTCTCCGACTGATCCTGCGCCCTGGCTACTTGGCCACAGGGATATCCCTTTGGTTGACTGGCAAGAGCGCATGACTTTCACCCAGGAGGTTGTGGGATCAATCCCTGTCCGGGCCCTCTGGTCGTCCTGCCACACAACATTCAAAAGACAAAAAAGAAAAGGTGGAGGGTGGTTTAAAAAAGAAAAAGAGGAAGCAGTCAGCTTTAGCTTGACGCCTGCTTTCACATTGCAGCGTGCTGTTAGAAGACCTCAGTCATTTCGGATCTGCACTTGTTTAAACTTGTTCATGAAAGTTTTGATGAGGAAAAAATCTCAAGTCAATAATGAATCACATCAACTACCTAAATGTAACAATGAAAGTAAAAAACAAAAAAGTTAAAAAAGGGGAAATGCATGACATTAAGCTGACATGTAAATAATTTCCTTATTATGTTCTTGTAGTTTATAAAACCCTTTAAAAAGCATTCATTGATCAGAACTGGTTATCTACATGCATAATCTTTACAGAAAATGCTGTGGGCAGGAGTAAATTGAACAGTTGGAGGATCATCATGGTGAGAGGGTTCAGTTACTGCAGCTGAGAGGAAAGAGTTGTTTGTCAGCTGCGCACCAGTGGACTAAAACTTCCGCATCAGGCTTGTCTCACGTTTGGTTTTAACATGAAAAGCTGCAAGTACCTGCTGTTATTACAACTTTCATTTACATCTGTGATCGGTGAGTAATATTTCTGCAGCACATATAACCTTTTTTCTTATTAAAGGGTTATATACACATAGGCCTTGGCTTAAATGTTTTACACACTAATTATCACTGCATTTTTTCAAATACTTTATAATCCTATCATTCGCTCATTCTCAGAATTATTACTATTACCAAAATCCATAGTTAGTACATAACTATGGATTTTTCTATTAAATGTATCTCGAACTGAACTGAAAGTGAAAAAAAAAAACTGTGCTAATATGATGTTAGAGCACTTTCAACAAATCTTAATGTTGCTAAAATATACATGCATTCACTTTCCAAGAAAATTAAGACAACTTTTTATTTGGGAACTTATAATGTCAGATCTTTCCTCTGTTGGTTTGTTTTTTCTATTGATTTAGAAAATAGATACTGCTGTGTTTTGTGTCTTTTTTCCTGTATGAAGCAGATAAATCACAAACATCAAGAATCTCGTTTTCAAAGCCCTCTAATACATAATGTCATAGCATAACTTCTACTACCAGTGGTTTGTAAAATAAGCAAGTATAACTCCAGCTGAGTACTGTCTTGTACTTGTTTGTCCATCTACCGCAGACTAGAATTCTTTTTTTCAACTTCTGGGAGTTTTATGTATCGAGAGGATGGTCTTTGTTAATAAAAAAAGATTTATCTTTGTTGTCTCTTATGTTGTAATGTTGTTTTAACAAACCACAGCCTTACTTTTGTTCACCTCTGTTTTGTTTCGATGGTGCAGGAATAGCAGTCTTGAAAACACACATGTCCTCAGAGAAGTGGGAAGTTAATGTTTTAATGGTGTGAACATTACATCCTCATTCTTGACTCTGGTTATCGGAATGAAGAACTTATCTTTTAAGCAGAAAAAATAAACCAGTGCCACATCTGCCTCACACCGAAGGCTTACCATCACAGTTTGTAGAGATCAGTCTGTTTAACCTGCTAAAGATATCCTGCATATTTTTTAATATATATACATTTTTCATTATTTATTACTTTATTATAATTTGCAGTTGCTAAATTTTACACTATGAATCAACATTAATCTAAATCATGGAGTGAAAATGTTGGATGTGAATATACGTCAAGACAAACAACAAACCAAGCTTCATCTGCAGACAGTTTGATCAACTCATGATGTTTATGTATCGACACTTATCTTAAGATTTTTCTCACTCTGGTAAGAGAACAGGCAGTGCATGGATGAGGTAGAAGATTTCAGAGGCCGATTATAAAACAATGTTGTGCTACTCTGTATCCCTCACTGTGGTCAAAAATGATCCTCTAATCATCCTCAATCCAACAATGTTTTCCACTGATAATTGCAGGGATAGGCTTCAGCCCACCCACAACACTGAATTGGAGTGAATAAAATGCTAAAATGTGAGGGAATAAGTAAACAGAGCACATATAATGTTTTTTTTATAAATACACCATCAAATATAAATAATATCTGACCTGGATCTGAACATGAAAGCATCACCAACAGTATCAAATATGAGAGTAAATGTTCTTTCCTCTTCAGATTGTTCCACAGATCAAGATGGCTACTTCATGTTTGCCGACTTCTGGTGTGCTGTTCCTTCCAGAAACCCGGAGCAGGTGGAATATCTGGTCGACTGGTATTTTAACAAAGAGCTAACAATGCAGTACAACAGCACTGTTGGGAACTGGACGGGATTCACTCCGGCTGGAATAATCACAGCAGCTGCATTCAATGAGGACCAGCATGATGTTCGACAGAGGAAACTGGAGAGACTGCTTATATGTATCAACAATATTGATTTGATATATAACGGCACAGAAGAAAACATGGGTGACTATCTATATACTTGGTGAACTAATGTCAGTGTTTATAGCAATAGTTGTAACTGCATCAATTAAAAGAGCCGATCCAGTGCACAGATTATATTATTCCAATGTACTGTCATGTAACATTATGAGTAGAGCCTAATTTTTTGAGGCTGATATCGATATTCTGGACTTCCAAAAACGATATTCGATATCAGCCAATATTGATATCATCCGATATCGGTATCGGACGATATATATCAGCCAGGATATTTTTTTAAAATGTATGTAACACAGGTTATGTGTCCCATCAAACTGTAGTCCAACATATATTTTTGTAACCAGTATGACTCAAGACTAAGAAAGAGAACTCCAGAGAATTCAGTGAACAACTCAAATTTGAACAATGTCAACATAAGAATATAAATTGCATAAAATAAAAAAGTGCCAAAGTGTAAACACAATGGTAAGTACAAAGGACGGGCTCGAAGTGTCTGTACACAAAAGTTCTGGTTTTAAAGTTCAACCAGAAGCGACATCAGCAAATTGAATCCACACAGACTCAACAAGTATTACATAGTACACCATTCATCAGACGTATTCATGTTTCAGCCAGAAACACGCATGTATGAGCCACCCCAGAGTTCAGAGGGATTTCATAACATTGTGTATTAACAGAATTCTACTTCAGTCGTATATTGCAAGAAATGCTTTTTAATGAATTTTGTATATTAGTTAAAATCACATGTATAGAAATACAAGAGGTTTGTGCAATGAGATCAAAAGCAACAAACTTTTGTTGGTGCAGAAATGACGTATTTCACTGTTTAGCTAAAGCAGGAGTCTTAACAGCTGAATATGTGACTTGCAGAAGCTGTTGAGTGGCAGCAGTCTTTAAACAGAGGGGTTTTTGGAGTTTCTTTCCTTGACCTTCTTTGTTTGTGCTGCAGATGAGGCAGAGCTAGTTACTAGATGAGGCAGTTACAAGCAAGCAGGAGGGCCAAGAGAAACATAAAGCAAAGAAAGAAATCCATGAATATAATCTGTTAAACACAAATAGCCAAGTAGTGATGCATGCTGATGCTGGAACACATAAAAAAACACAAAAAAGACACATAAACAAATAAAGCCTTACAAAGAAAACTATGACACAGCTGCTGAAAAATACCGTACCATACCGTCCTCTTCTGCTTATCCGTGGTCGGGTCGCAGGGGCAGCAGCCTAAGCAGGGATGCCCAGTCTTCCCTCTCCACGGCCACATCCGCCAACTCATCCGGGGGGATCCCGAGGCGTTCCCAGGCCAGCCGAGAGATATAA
>JBBBVT010089052.1:0-13769 GCA_037177035.1 Craterocephalus eyresii | reverse complement strand
GAAGAGCGGTCATGGGTTCCAGCCCGTCAGATCCTGGACACACGGCTCATCAGGGAGTTCCATCGCCAACACCCTGACCAGCCCTCCAACTTCACCTCTGCACAAGGTGGCCCCGACACTGACCCTCAGTCTCCTCCTGCATCTGGGTTTGAGGAGGAGGGATCGGCCTCAGAGGATGAAGAGCCTGGGACGGAGGCCTCTGAGGAGTTTTAGGAGTCCTGCTCTTTAAATACATCCCAGTCTGTGTGGTGAAAACAGTCTTGAAGCATAGAGACAGCGTCCTCTGGCCATGTTCGCACTGTTTTCACTGAAATCCCAGTGCTCTTGATCTTAGGTGTATACCTTGAGTGTAGCAGGAGAGAGAGGTGGTCTGACAGACCCAGGTGGGGATATGCCTGGGATCTGTATGCATCTGCTACATTAGTGTACACCTGATCCAAAGTTCTATCTCCTCGGGTAGCACACTGCACATTTCGATGGAATTTGTGAATCCCAAACTCTCTTCAACTCTGTAGGTGGTCTGAACTTTTTAATGATATGCCCTTTTTCAATAGGAAGACTACCTATAAAATTAGCTAACTTTCAAAAACAGGCTTTATTACATTGGAATAGGATCTTCAAACATACCTTTTCCCCCCACAACTGCATTCTATGGAACAAGGAATATATCTTACACACAAACAAAACATTTTTTCTAACAAGCTGGTTCTTAAAACGTATTAATACGGTGAACAAACTTATGAACACATTGGAAGAATTTATATCATTTGGAACCTTCACAGATAAATATGGGATTGAAACATCCAAAGAAGAATTTAATATGGTGATTAGTTCGACCCCTCCTAACATTGCCTCCTTAGCACAAAGTATTCATTCTGATCTCTTTGTTAATGTACCGGTTGGCCCTCCTATGCAGGCCACTGAAGGTCACTGACAAGATTGTAAAAGTCTTAAAATAGTAGAATTCAGTTGAATCTACCACAAAAACAGCTTTCAGTGATTAATGAGTATCCAGGAGCCACTGCTCATATGTTTTCTGAGGAGAAAAGCAATAATATTGGTAGAAGAATGCAAGCAGACAAGAGTGTAGTAGTGAAGCATAAGCAGGGGACAGAAGCAGGAAACTAGAGTTTATCTATTTATGTATAAAGTGTCTGACTTCATTCAAACGTTCTGTGAAATTTTGGATTTTGTTTGAAATTTTTGTTTATTTCATTTAACTAGCTTAAACAACAGCATCATAAAAAGGGTTAAAAACTTTTCTATTTGTAGCCTTTTATGATGAGTGATTTTTTTTCTGAGGGTTTCCTTCTTTTTTAAATTTTTTGAATTTACTTTTGATTTTTTTATTGCTTTCTGCACTTTGCTTTAATGTTTCTAATGTTTGTATGTAAAGCACCTTGAGTTGTCATGTACATGAAATTTGCTATACAAGTAAACTTGCCTTGCCTTGCCTTACAGACAAATAGATTAAAAAGATTAAAAGCAGGTGAATTTATTATAGCTGAATCTGGTTGTGTGAGTCTGATTCTGGTAAAAATGAAAAACTTCCTGTAACTCTGTCACTTGGAAAGTATGTGATTATAGCCTTGCTTCAACAACAGAGAAACATAAGTATGCTGGTAATCTGATCTCCATCTGCTCTGTCTCAATCCATCTTACTGAGTTTGAAAGAAGGGCTTTATCTGTGCATCACCATGAGTCATCGAAAAAGCAGTACAGCATTTTCATGATGATTAAGTAATTTTTTAATTAAAAAGCAAATAGTTAAATTTAATTTCAAATTTAGCAATTATGTGATTCAAAAAAGAAATCAACATTGAAAAGCATTCTGAAATTGAACATTTGAAATTGAGTTATTATAGAGAAATTACATATTTTGTTAATTTATACATTATTAAATCCCTTGATTTGAAAATCTATTTTCAAATATGTTTTCCAAAAGCACAATCAATGACACAATTTATAAATGTGGTTAGAAATACTTTTACATAACATACATTTAAAAAAGTAATTCCCTTTTCTATTATCTTTTCCCCTTGCATTTTGAAATCCTTTTTGCAAATGCATTTCCTAAATGCTTTAACGTCTTGATTTTGCTTTTCTGTGACTCTTCTGGTTAATGTTAACCATTAATTTTCTAAATAATACTTCTAATTATTATGCAAGATTTAAGTTCATTGCGTGCCCATTGTGCTCATGTACCTGAGTCTGGAATTCTTGAATTCAGAGGCGGAACAGTTGGACTGCTCATGAAACAACTCTGGTCAAACTAGTTCCCATCAGTCAGGGTTGTTTTGATAAAAGCTGGTCCAGTGTGATGATGTCATGATAACCAGATTATTTAAGCTGCAGTGTTGGTGTTGGGGAGGAAGAACTGACAGGATGGGTTCTCTTACACTGCTGCTGCTGCTGCATCTGCTGATGTTCATGGCTGCATCCGAGTCCATTCGCCCCGATTCTCACATCGGTGCATCACTGGCTTTCACCCCCAAAGGAAAGAATTCAAATGGAAAATATGAGGTGAGTTGAATGTAACTGCAGGTGTCTTATGAAATTCTTAACCTTAAAATGAGCAGTGAAACAAGGTTGGATTTCTCTTCCTTTTCTCTTTTAAAAGAAAACTAAACCTGAATACATTTTACAATTCTTTGTAGGTGTATATTCGCTACAGGCAAACTGCATATGAATATCCTACATATTCCTTTGGTTGTATTAATTGGGGATGTGAACCAACAAAAGCTCTCTACTATGAAACGATTGCCCGTGATTCCTACAACCTCACCTGGCACCAAACGGAGATGTTACACCTGAGAACGCTCGACACCAACCTTCCCTTCGATATGATGTGAGATCATTTCAGATGTTAAGCAAGATACATCAGAATTCAACAAAGACTTTTCAATAAAATCTGTATGAAAATATTTAATGGATAGATTTGTGAATCTTATGCTAATTTTAAAAATATCTCTTTAATCAGGTACCCAAGCTATTCCATTTCCTACAATACGCCGACTCCCTGGATAGCCTCCCTTGAACCATGGAGAATATTGACACGTGTGGACCTGGGAACCCGATCTGATACTGGAAAAGCAAACAACCCCCCCATCACTACCACGCTTCCACTCATCAGGTAAAGAAATGATTCAGTTCTTGTTTTGAATCTTGCTGTTTTCTTATTTCTTGATAATGTTTTGTAAAAAATCCCATTTTTATGTCAATCTGCATGAAAATGAAGATTTTTCTTTCATGACAAATTACTGTTTTACGTCAAACCATTTGTCATTCATATACAAACTTCAATCTACAAGCTTTGTACATGTATATTTTTTTAAAATTTGAGTTTTGTTTGTTTTTTAATTGTAGGTTTTAGTAGAGAGTAAATAAACATAAATTTGCAAATGGAACATATTCTGTAGTCAAATTTTGGCTGCAAGGTGGAGGGATCAGGTCCTCCTAAGCTGTGCATGTTGGGTTAATTCAGTGGTTTTAAAACTGGGGGGCAGCACCCAATGGGGGGGGGGGGGGTAGGGGTGGGGAATGTAGCAGAGGAACTGATGTTTTAATAACTCTTGGAAAATATTGTGGTCTACACTCCGGAACTGAGCTACACACCTGGTGGCAGTGATGCACCAGTTTGTTTTTGTTGATGGTTAAAAAAATATCAAGAAGACAACCATGTGGGATGTTTGTATGAATGCAACAAAGATCAGGATTTGCCAAAGTTCTTCAAAGCCATAAAAGGACAAAGCTTAAAAACCATATTAGCACAAAGATACCCATGACATATGGAGTGCTTAAATGTCATTCAAGAAACAAACAAAAAAAATACAAAAACAATGTACTAAAAAACAGGTAGGTAAACAAAATATATGTAAGGGATATTGACTGACAAGGTGACCATTTTCACAAATTAATGGACGACGCGGAGGCGTTCGAGTCGGTCGGTTGTCCATTAATGGACATAGATGTCCAGCCTGTTTGTGAAAAGCTTCCCGGAGGGGCTGGGCCTGAGTAACAGGGGTGACAATCTGTAATGTCTCTAGTGTCTGTGAATCCTGTACTTTTCTGCACACAATCCCCCTCTTTAAGTTCGAATCTCTTCCAATGACTCAAGAGTCTCTTGATAGGTAAACCAGTTGCTGTCGCTCTAAAACATTGGGGAGCTTACCTTGCTCCAGGTATTGTTTCACCTGGCACAGTGTGGGGTCATCAGCTTGCAGGCTTCTCCATTTTTCTGGGTTCCACCCCCAGCTGTCTGGCAGAACCTGTGGCATGGGGGGTGTTACAATAGCACTCACGTGATGTTCTGCATCTGACACCCATTCTGTGTGACTGGGGCCTTTGGGGACTGCAGGAAGCCTAGAAAGAACATCTGCATTAGTGTTGAATTTTCTAGGCTCGTATTTGAGGCTGTAATCAAAGTTGGCCAACTGTGGATCCCATCTTCGTTCCACAGCCCCTAATTTTGCTGTTTGTAAGTGAACCAGTGGGTTATTGTCAGTTTCCACACAGATCTTTGCCCCCCACAGATAATATTTGAATTTCTCAACTATTGCCCCTTTGCATAGCATGAAACTCCACCTTAAGAAAGAACTGTAGTTGGCATCGTTACGTTCAGGGGGGTGGAGAGTCTTGCTGGCATAGGCGATAACTCGACCATCCTGTTCCTGAGCCAACACAGCACCTAGTCCACAGTTACTGGAATCAGTATACACTATGAAGGGCAAGGTGTAATCGGCATTTCCCAAGATGGGTGCTTGGAGGAGCTCTTGCTTGAGCTGCTGGAAATCCCTCTCACAGTGGTCCGACCACTGGGTGGGAGGTGAGCATCTCCCTCGGCCACGACCTGTTCCAACTAGGAGCTCATTCAGAGGTTGAGCAAACTTTGCAAAGTCTCTTATGAACCGCGAATAATAACCCACAAACCCAAGAAATGCACGAACCTGTTTCACAGTGCTGGGGGGCTGCCACTGCGCAACAGCAGCCACGTTATCAGCGTCCCGAGAGACTCCTTGGTTGCTGACCACATGTCCCAGGAACTTCACTCGTTTTCTGAAAAGCTGACATTCCTCTGGGCGGGGTTTGAGACCGTAACATCCAAGGGTATGGAACACTGACTCCAAGTGGCACAGATGCTCTGCAAAGCTTTTGGAAAACACAATCACATCTATCTAGATAGACCATAGCAGATTCTGAAAGGTGTTCCCCAAACATCATTGCATGAGCCGTTGAAAGGTAGCTGGGGCATTACAAAGGCCAAATGGCATCCTCTCAAACTGAAACAGGCCAAATGGGGTTGTAAATGCCGTCTTCTCTTTGACGCCGTCCTCCACTTCTACCTGCAAGTAACCACTTGCTAGCTCCAGTGTGGAATACCATTCGGCCTTATTAAGGCTGGTTAAGGAGTCTTCGATGCAAGGTAGGGGGAAAGCATCTTTGTAAGTGACATTTTTCAGTTTGCGGTATTCTACACAGAATCTCCAGGTCCCACATTTTTTGTACTAGAACAATTGGGGCAGCTGCTCTCCATAATAACCCCACCTTCTAACATGCTTTTCAGGAGGCTTTTTACCTCTTTATGCAGGGTAGGGGGACAGGCCTAAACCTTTCCCGAATAGGTTCTGCATTACCTGTTGGAATCCTGTGTTTTACCACATCAGTGTCTCCTTAGTCTTCCTCCAGGGTGGAGAAGACATGTTGCCACTTGTGCAGCAGCTGTCAACTCCTCTCTGCTTATTGGGGGGGACATTAACATCAGCTCCAGATGTTGCAGGCTGTTCTTGTCCCTCATCCAACCTCCACAGCCCCCGGGTTGACCTCCCCCAAAGAGACCTCCTGGCCCTCCTTTACACTTTCAGGGTCAACAGAGGTAACTGTGGGCAGCCTCTGGAACCTGTTGAGATGGGTTTAGGTTTTCTCACCCTAAGGGGGATCCGACCCTTCCCCACTGTAATCAAAGGTCTTGCCACCTCGATACTGTCATTTTCTATTAAGGATTCAACCAGACCATAACATGGCCTGGAGTGGGGGTGAATTTTGGCCCATACCAAGGCTTCACTATGTGCAGGGATGGTTACGTTGTGGCGGCTGGCTAATCTGGCGGTAGAATGCCAGTTTTCTGGAGAGGCCGTATGTCTTCTTAATAAAATCTTCCCAATAGTTAGAAATCACATTCATCCCAAGTATTGCCTTGGTAGCTCCGATGACTTCATCTTTAATCACCGCAATACCACATTCTGGGACCTGAACCCCACAAACTTGAAAATCTGCAACCATATAGCCCACAAAATGAATACTCAAGCCGTTGCGGCCTTAAGTGTTAGCCAGGGTAGTTCCTCTTTACCTCTTAGTTGTTTGTGTTCTAGTAGATTCTTACAAGCGGTTTCACTACGTATAGTGGCCTGTGAACCAGTGTCAACCACACATTTAATGTCCACGCCGTCTACTCTTAACATCTACCAAGGGGCAGTTTCCAGTCATTTTGACATTCAGGTTATAAGGGTCGCTTCTAAGAGATCCAGACCCTTGACCTGCAGCAGCTGGGCAACCTAAAAATCCTGGTCTGGTGTCCTGGCAGAGCAGGAACGACTAATATGACCCGGTTCCCCACAGTTACTGCATGTTGGCCGGCCTTGTTTGTCCCACTTGTACTTGGCACTATTGAGAGTGTTACGGGGTCTTTGGGACCAATAACGTCCCCCCTAATGCAGCATGAGTGAGTGAAGTGGTCTGATCTGCATTAACAGAGCCTTTAAGCTCGTTTAAAATAGTCTTTGTGATAGCAGTCATTTGTTCTTTCACCTCATTGAGAATCTCTGTTGAGTGTCTGTCTGAGTGGCAGCAGGGATTGTTCTACTCACAGTCAAGCAGTCAGGGTCCAACTATTGTTCCTCCATTTCTCCTTCCAAAGCTATTGCGTCAAGTTTTACCTCATCAAAGGTCATCTGGGGTGCTTTCCGCACCTGGCGCCAGAGCTCTTGATGGATTGGGCCTTCTTTTGGGCCAATGACGAACTGGTCTCTCAGTAAACCATCTCCTGCCTCCATGTCTGTAGGATCTTTCCGTTTTAACCTCGAAAAACGTTCACGTAAATTTAGGGAAAAAGATCTAAGGGTCTGATTAGATTCCTGGCGACAGTTGAAGAACTGGGCTCTCAGGGCTGAGGCAGACGTATTGTCACCATACAGTTCAGACAAAACATCAAAAATTTTCTTTGGAGTATTTCTGTTTTGCTTATCCAGAGCCAAAATCTCGCGCTTAGCCTCACCCTCTAATAAGCTCAACACAAAGTCTGCTTTCTGATAGTCTTCTATTAGTTGGAAATTCAACACAGTTTCGATCTGTGTCCTCCATTCTACCAGTTTAGCTTCAGAAAAAGACCCACTAAACTCAGGCACCCAAGGGCTGCCCATAAAAATATGGCATCAACATTGGTTGTCTCCCAGCTTGTGCCTGATCCTCTGACATGTCTAAAGTGACAGTCTCAACTCAGTAAAACGATCCTACCGATAATGCCACTTGTAACCAGGGGTATACTTAACCAAGCCTGGTGCCTATGATGCCAGTTTTGCAGAGGAGTAACTGTCACAGCGAGGATTACAGTTAAGCAAGTTGTTACAGTTTATTTCTGAAGACTGAGTCCAACGAGAGGTCCTTGGTGGAGGTTGAGTTGTGCAGGTGCTGCCCTTTCCTCCCCCTAGTTCTGATGGAGGTCCGATCATCAAGCCAATAAAATCAAGCCAATAAAATAATCCAACAATAAAGGCAACTGTCACTGCCTATTCTGTGATGACCCTGGCTTTGGACTTCAAGTTTTCATGGAGGAAGATTAGGGTATCCACGTGTTCTGGCTGTATCAGGCCTGAGGTGGGTCGGTCTCTTTGCGCAGCAGCCGATGCAGGTGATCACGAGCGTCATCTAAAACATCTAAACTTCAACTTTCGCGTTTTCCAAATGTGAGTCGACTCAAGTTAATTAAGACAACACATAGAAAAGTCGACTTTTTGGTGAATGCCCTAGTGTGTATGAACCTTTTACAGTCTATTGCCTCGTTTCCACTGAGCGGGTCGGTACGGGTCGGTTTGCTAATTTGAGCGTTTCAATTGTGGAACCATCCCAATAAACCGACCGATTCCGGACCATTTATGGCCCCACTTCAGTTGAGGCCATATACCACGCACTGATTCGCGGACAGATACAAAAACAAAACAACTAACAAAGCAGCGCGACACAAACTCCAGTCGGTCCATGCTGGAAAGTAAACAATAAAAAAATAAACCAAACATATGCAGGGTCTGGTCGGCTCTGGAGCTTTAATGTTTCCTCCCACATTTGGAGTTGAAGTCACGTAAAATCAGCTGGATGCCGCGGTGAGGAATTAAAACGGTTCTAGAGACAAAGCTCATGTTGTTTTAGCTTCACGTGTGTTGATGTCGCGCTACTGTAGTATGGCACCGCGCTAGAAACCCCCAGGCCGGCGTGGCCCGACTTTCAGTGGAAATGCTTCTCTGAATGGGCCCGAGAATTCAGGAGCGTACCCAACCGTACCGACGCAACCCATACTCCTAAATGGAAACGAGGCTTATGGTATGAACATGAGTGAGTTTATGTGCACAGCGCGCCCTCAGGTGATCAGTCTTTGAAGAATGCTGAACGGAAGTGATAGTTACTATAGTAAGCTCTCAAGTGAGACCAGTATGGGGAGCTCCAAGCTGGAGTTGCATAGTTCTACTTGAACAGTCCAGGAGAGATCATGTGAGATGTGAACATCCAGTGTGATAGATAATTTCTTTAACAAAGACGGGGCTGAGAAGGAGAGTCTGTGGACAGAGGTCCAGGATCTTTATTACAGAGTTACAAACAATACAGAGCGGGCCCGCTTCCAAACAAGGAGCCCAATGGTTCTATCTGACAAGCTTTTGATACAGGAGTATTTCTCAGTTGGTCGTTATTCTCATCTGCTTGCCATCTTTGGCTTTGATGACATTTGACACTTCGGAGCTTGGCTGATATCATATTATAATGTCAATCTTATAATAGTTTGTTGTCCGGCAATGACCTTAACAACAGGCATACACCTGTTTACCCAACCAGAACAACCTCCACACAGGTCACACACAGAATATGCTAATAGCTATATTGAATACTGATAAATTTCTACACCAGAAGCTTGAATGAGTGGACTCTTTCCACACACTCTCCATTAATGAGATGTGGGGTCAGATCTGCTCTGTTCTTGCGGAAGTCCATAATGAGTTTTTTTATTTTGTGATATTCAGTGTGAGGTTGTTTACTGAACATCACGCTTCCAGTTTCACCACCTCATCTCTGTAGGATGACTCGTCTCCTCGAGATGAGCCAGAACACGGTGGTATCATCAGCAAATTTGATGATTGAGTTGGAGAGATGATCTGGTGTGCAGTTGTATGTGTACAGTGAGTACAAGAGAGGGCTCATTACCCAACCTTGTGGGTATTCAGTCCCGAGGGTTATGCTGGGGGAGAGATGGGGGCCAAGTTTGACAGATTGTGTGTGGTCTTTGAGGTCTGTGAGGTCCATCTGCAGATGTATGAGGAGAGCCCGAGATGGGAGAGTTTTCCAGCTAGAGTGTCCAGGATGATTGCTTTAAAGGCTTAGCTATAGTCAATGAACAACATATCACATAGTTCCCCCTGTCCTCTACTGGCCCAGAGCTGTGTTACAAATAACTTTTGATATATATAAATTACATTTTACAGAGTCACACAGAAGTGCCCTCGTACATTCAACCTTCCCGTGTTTGACCCTGATGGTGACCGTGTGACATGCAAAGCGCCAACCTGGAAATATGGATTACATTGGCATGAGACATGTACGCTGTGTGGTCTCAACTCGGCTTTCTCTTTAGACCAGGTAAGGAACTGTTTGCATCCCAGCTACACAAGCAGTGTTGCATAACTGACATGCATGTGAACCCCAACAAGGCTGCCTCATACTTACCTACCAGTCACTGAAAGGAGGAACGTAGATCAACTGGTAAATCAAAGCTTCAGCCTTCGGCTCAGCTCCTTCTTTACCTTAACAGACCGAGCCAGAATCCACATCACTGCCAAATATCTGCCTGTCAGTCTCCAGTTCCATTCTTCCCTCACTTGTGAACAAGATTCAGATTTGCCTCAACTTGAAACATTGACCGGACACCATGTTCATAGTGTTGTTGGGTGATAATGACATTTTCCAGCCCCATTACCGCTTAAAACCCACCCAATAAAAAAAAAATAAATAAATGAAAAAAAAAAATTATGAATCAAGTTTTTTTCTGACTTGTGTGGCTAAAAAAAGGAGAAAATGTTATAGAACTTTACTTAATTTTATATATGTAGCGACAACATTCAGCCTAAATAAATATGTAGCTAAATAACCTTTTCCTCCCTGGATCATCATAAACAAATTACTTTTATAATATTGTATTAAAAATTTAACACGGAGGTGCGGTAGTGCTGCTGCCTTCACTGGATCATCCTCCTGCTTTGCAGTTTAATGAAACATATGAGGTGTGTCTCTTGTGTTTTCTCTATATGAACCATCTACCTCGTTAACACTGTGTTATAGTTGAGATTTTTCCTGTAAGGCTCCATTTAAATTCAAATTCAACAAAACGCAGCTGGAATGCGGTGCGCATCCGGGTTAAGGTTTTTAAATAAAAAAAGAGGAAAGAAAATAGAGTGGCATTCACAAACGCCAGAATAGACCCTTTTCACAGTGACGTCAGACAACTTCCGCTTTGCGGTGAAATGCATTATCCGGACTTCTGCTATCGTAGTAAGTGTGGTGTTTTACTAGTGGAATTCACACTTTCTCTCATCCATCTACCCTATTTTCATTTGGGAGACATGCAAAGACTAGCCCAAAAAGTCTCCACCACCCCAGCCTCCAGACTTGAAGTCTTGAAAACTAAGATCTGTAAAGTATTTTTTATTCTTCAGCCCTGGTTCGGGTTGGGCAGTGGTGACCCCTCGTCAAGGCAAAAGAAAATCTGGATCCAACATTATTTTTCATCATAGATAGTTTTAGATAGTTTTTAGATAGTTAGAAACCAGTTAGACTTGAGTGATCCTAGCAGGGACATTAAGCCGCTAATGACATAGTTCCTATCAATAGGAGATGCAGCTGAATATTGATTCTGTGATAACAAAGAATAGACCGTATAAAGATCAAGTGCACCTTGTTTTCTTTGTAGTATTGTTATGTACTGTCTGATTAATTTACCTTGTTTTTTGTCAGAATTCGTGCACCCTGAGATACGGATACAGTCCGACCCTTGGATACCATCCAGTTGAACTTGTGCTGGAAGACTTTACCAACAAAGAGATCAACCTGTTCTACTCTGATGGCTCTTACACAATAAAATACCCCAAGTCAGATAAGAGAAGAAAACGTTATGCTTATTATCCAACGATGAACCCCACGTCTGACGGAGTTACAACCACATTTCCTTCAACAACCACCACAACTACACCAGTAGCAACCACAACTCCTCCAACAACCACCACAACTACGCCATTAACAACCACAATTCCTCCAACAACAACCACAACTACGCCATTAACAACCACAACTCATCCAACAACCACCACAACTACACCAGTAGCAACCACAACTCCTCCAACAACCACCACAACTAGACCAGTAGCAACCACAACTCCTCCAACAACCACCACAACTAGACCAATAACAACCACAACTCATCCAACAACCACCACAACTACGCCATTAACAACCACAACTCATCCAACAACCACCACAACTACACCATTAACAACCACAAAATCTACTTCAACAACAACCACAAATACACCATTAACAACCACAACTCCTCAAACAACCACAACTACACAGTTAACAACTACAACTCCTCCAACAACCACCACACCAGTAACAACTACAACTCCTCCAACAACCACCACAACTGCACCATTAACAACGACAACTCCTCAAACAACCACCCCAACTACACCAGCAACAACCACAACTCCTCCAACAACCACCACAACTACACCATTAACAACGACAACTCCTCCAACAACCACCACAACTACACCATTAACAACCACAACTCCTCCAACAACCACCACAACTACACCATTAACAACGACAACTCCTCAAACAACCACCCCAACTACACCATTAACAACCACAATTCCTCCAACAACCACCACAACTAGACCAATAACAACGACAATTCCTCCAACAACCACCACAACTACACCATTAACAACCACAACTCCTTCAACAACCACCACCACAACTACAATATTAACAACCACAACTCCAACAACCACCACAACTACACCATTAACAACCACAACTCCTCCAACAACCACCACAACTACACCATTAACAACCACAACTCCTCCAACAACCACCACAACTGGACCTCTGACCACCACAGCATTTTTCAGATCGTCAGAAGGTCGTTTAAGCAGAATTCCTTTGGATTTTACTATTTTTGGTTGGTAACATTTTCAATGTCATGATATTTACTGGTTCAGAACTTCTGAATTTCTAACACTGTCTCTTCATATTGTTTTCAGTGGACGACCATGACATTCCTTCATGTTTGGATGGTGATTATTTCCCCCTTTTCTTGTCACCAACTCCACCGCATGGAACACACTTTCCAGCATTTGTTAACCAAACCCTTGAAATCAAAGTCAGATCCGTTGCTCAGTATGCAGAGTAAGAAAACCTACAGGATTTTAATGCAGTATTTCCTTGATTTCATACCAAGCTAACTTTCTTTTATTTGTTCATGACCAATAATTGCTCCTGTTGTAATTATAATCTATGTTGTAGGATTAATGACCTGATAGTGACAGGACCGCGAGGGGTGTCGAAGCAGAAAATCTCCACAGACTCATACGTCATTAAATGGACACCAACTGAACTTGAGCTGGATGAGCATCTTCCTTTTTGCTTCGTTTCTGAAGCAAAAGATGAGTGAGTTTTAGATAAACTTTGTTTGATGCCAAAAAACTGTATGAAATCATGTAAGGTCATAGTTCATTGTCAATGTAGAATCTGCTGGACCTACCAACCTGCGATACCCTAGTAAGAAATAAGATGAGTAATTTTCCTGCCATCATAAACCCTGGTACATAATAACCTCTTGTTTTCATTGAGAATAACTCCAGTGCCTGAAGGATTAAAATTTAAAACTATATCTGGTGTTATTTCTTTGTAAAATCCTTCATAACATGGCCATTCTGTCCTTACTTCTCAGACAAAACCGAGTCTTTCATTCAGAGCTGCGATGTGTGATGATAGATGTCGATGAGGAGATAAAAGGTAAGTTTTTGCAGGATTTTTGCGTGTGTTTAGTTATTGATGTCGGATTCAGTGTCATTAGAATAGAATTGATATTTCTTCCACCATGTAGAGGCCACTGTAACCTGCAATGAAACAACAATTGCTGTTGAGGTGAAGAAAAACAACTATCTCAAACTCAACGAGGACAAACTGCATCTGAACGAGTTCACGGATTCTTCCTGTGACCTGAAAAGACTCTCCAACGCGACCCACCTAGTACTTGTCATGTCACTCAACGCCTGTGGGACCTATGTGGAGGTACATACAACAAAGTCAACCTAAATGTATCACAGTCTGAAAGTTGCTGTTCATATAGTTCAGTGTTTCTCAAGTATGGATACCAGTAGGCTTTACACGATCAGGATTTTAGGGGCCGATCACCGATCAGAGAGTTTAAAAAAACCGATCACCGATCCGAT
>JBBBVT010088878.1:0-13781 GCA_037177035.1 Craterocephalus eyresii | reverse complement strand
GATTTCTCCACAGCTTCTTTACCTCCTCCACTATTAAGTAAACAAAATTAAGTCATGTTGTATCCAATCAGTAGATGAGATCAGAAAATCACCAACGGAAGCCACTATCAAGTAATTGCGGGCGGCTAGCAGGCTAGGCTGCAAGTATGATCGTCAATACATTTGATCATGCCGTCTACATAATTCAGCTCGCTGGAAATGGTTCGCCACACTTGTCCTTGAATTCGTTATCGCAGTCATTTTTTTCTCGCTTGTCAAATAAGCAAGAGTGCTGTGAAACAAAGAATGTACGGTGCTCGGCCATCATTTACTTTAAATGAAGTAACAAACTGTCAAAAACTGTCAAACTGTCACTGAAGTAGCAGCTCACGACCGTGTCTGATTGGTTGAATATGTTTCTGTCGGATGAGAATGTCCAGAAAATCGACCTCACTCCGAAAAAATAAACTTTGCAAAATCGCTAGATGGAATTTCGTCACTGATGTGAAGGTTTCCATTGACTTTACATTGATTTGATTTTTTAAAGTACTGTGCGAATTATTCGGACGAAATATTCGGAGTAGGTGTGTAAAGGCCTTTAGAACTAGCTCCATAAGTCCTTAAGTATCAAAAAGGAGTGTAACTAAAGGCCATCAATATATCACGAAGCACAAACTCCTGTTCATGAAGAATCCAATGATAGAAACATCCCATGCTAACCTGCGTACTCTATATCATAATATATTTGGGCATGACACACAGGGAGCGACAAACAACAGCAACACACGAAACACATCGCCACCCATTTGAAACCGGACACACAGGATACGATAAACTGCAACGACAGCAGCATCAGCGTCTCATCACCTCTCAGTTCACTCGTCTCACATAAATGTGATTGGTGAGGAAACGGGGAGGAATTTGGACATTTTCAGAAGCCGTCCCTGACATACGAGGCATCGGGGAGGAAAAGCCAGAAGATTTTGCCAGAAATCTCGCTGTTGACTCTAATCTACAAAAGAAAAAGAACTATGGGTTCATTTCATAGTACACGAATGTCGCTTGGCTGAGGGGGGCAGGCGATTTTTGCAGCATCGCAAAGGCACGATAGAAAATAAATGGAGGAGTGACGTTGCTCCCTGTGTGTGGAGCCCATAATGGTGTCAGTCTGCTGATGGCTAAATCACTACAATGTATGAACCTGATATTTATTCTTTTGCCTCTCTCTTTAATCAGAATCATTGTTGTTAATGACATTGTGCACATTGGTCTTAATGCCGAGCTCCAGAACGTTTGCAGATTTACTCAGAGCCGCCTATCTGCTCTCACATCCTACGCGTACTGGGAGCTCTCTCCAGACGGTAAAGACTTGAGTTTTGTCTTATTCTTTTCTCTGGCCTTTTCTGTCCTACTTTTCCCCTCTTCTTGCGATAAAGTTTGCTTGCATTTCTTTGCTTAAACAGCCGGGTTATTTATATCATTTCGCTCTGACACGATGTGTAAACGCTAGCTGGGGTCATGGTGACATAATAGATAACAGCGAAATACGGAGACTTACGGTAAGAAATTTACGTAACGCATCTTTAAATGGCTAAACTCTCTGAGCCCCTTCACACTGGCCTGGTGTCTGTTTCATTTTAGCTGACCAGGTACGAGGGGAAAGAATAAATAAACAAATTGTCTGCTGGGCAAAACAGTAATTCATAATTACTGAGCATGTTTTTTCATTAGCAGATAAATTACCAGGAAGCTGAGATTTAGCAGCGAGCAAATGGCTCAAAGAAAAGTGTGCAGGCAGCTCAGGGACTTCATCAAATATCGTAATTAAGCCCAAAAAAGCCACCTTGTCTTCCTTTGCTTACTGAGGACCCTGCAGCAGGATTTAGCCAATCAGCTGAAGTCTACGCTCATAGAAAACTGAGCAGCAAAAACAGGGAAACGGGCAGATTTGCATATCCAGAAAAGATAAACTGCACTTTGCACCAATCAGTGACCCATTAAAAATGGCCATAGTTGATTAAAGAAATAAGCTTTCAATTCAGAATATTACTGAAAAAGTGTACACGGCCATTCGTTTTGATTACTGAAGTCAGCTTGTAAACCTGAGCGTGCGGCTAAATTAAACATCAAATGGAAGCAAAAACCCGGCGATCGGGTTATAAACGAGTGAATAAAGGTGCGCAGACAGCTGTAAGTAAACGGCGAGCTCTCTGTCTTTCACAGCGGATTACACTGCCGATTCCTCCGAGTTTGACCGCTTGTAAACCTCCGATGCTTTCAGAAGCAGAGGCAGTGGAAGCATGAGAGTCAGGCGGCTCCTGAATCATAGTTACCACATTGTTGCGGCATCATTATCTACACATCCATAGCTCCTGTGGCCAAAAGGGAATTCTCCAGCTCTATCCACCTTGTGTGAGAAGACTTTCATACTCTCTGATTTCTCAGAGCAAGCATTTCTTAAATCACTGCTCCTCCAAGGAGCTGCACGGGAAGAAATTGGTTTATAAGAAAGTGCTGTGACAATACCTCAACACAGGCCGGGAAATGAATTTCTCTGGATAATTAGTTTCCTAAATTATCACACTGAGTAATTCAAAGCTTTGCAAGAATAAAAACAACTTTATTTTGTAACTGTATAAACTTAGAGCTCTCAGACAGACACTGTTATGGTTCTGGTTCTGTCCAGGAGTCTCAAGAGCTTGGTGCTTTCTGGCGTTCATACTAGTTTAATCAGAACTGGGAGGACTTGGAAGCAAACAGCAGGAGAGTTTGCCTGAGGGTGGTCCAGAAATGGGAGGTGGTACATGTTCATCTCGCTACGCAGCAGCTGTGACACCACGTCCAGCTCCACTCTTCCCAGGTCCTTTTTTTCCATCATTTTCTTCAGCTCATTGATTATTTGGTCCGGCATTTGGGTAAACTTGGCTTTGATGACATCCCAGTTAGCGAAGTAAAAGGACTTTTCTATTCTATTTATGTCTGAACAATCCAGCTGCTTTGAAATTAGGATTGGGAACCAGCACTGCGGAGCCCTGATGGCGTGAAAGGGTTAAATGAGAGGCTTTCCACATTATATTACATTATATTTATTATATTCCATTTGGTTTGGTTCAATACTTTAGTGTCACAAAAATATATTTTAATGACTTTTTTAACTTGTATTTTCAAAATTAATTAAAATAATTTGTTTAAACGCTCAAGTACAGTTTTGTAAGTTTGTCCATGAATCTGTGGTGAGAGGCAGCTTTTCAACTCTAGCTAACCGAGTTCGGCTAACCCAGGCGAATCGGACATCAACTCCTGATTCAATTTTATTCAATTCTGTATCGATTCTCAATTTCATCATCATTCTTAAATTCACAAAAAAAAAATGGAATAACAAAGGGCACCAGTTCTGGAATTAACTACAGTCTTCTACCAGCCAGAGGGATGTTTCCAAAGATAATCAAGAGGTTCAAAAGCTGAAAAGATGCAGAAGCGACCTTTTGATGAAGGGCTGACATTTATATTTCCTTACCTTGCGAACACAAACATTTTTTTTGTCACATTTCACATGTCTAAAAAAATATTGATTCTTGAACATTTTGGATCGATTCAGAATATTCACAAATGACAATTTGGGTCCTGATGTAAAAGGATTATTTCTGCACCCCTAGGACTGCAGTCAGGATCAGCATTAATAAGCTGCATCATTACAATACTGAAGTAGTGTACAGAACAAATCCCAGCGCTGGTGAAGAAGGTAGCAGCTCTTTTGCACAGAGACAGAAAGAGAAAAGAAAATTATGACAGAAAATTACAACGCCTACCTGCAGCCTTGACAGGTACTCCAACAATCCGAGTTCAGTTCAAATAATGGTTTCCTTTTCACCTTTGAGTCTGAGATTTTGCCTTTATTGTGCAGTTTTCATCATTTCTATGTATTTTATGTCAGTTAAAGGATGCGGGGCTCAGAGGTGGATGCTGTGTAGAGGCACTGTTTTACTTTTATATGTTGTTCGTGTGACTTTGTCTGTGTAGACAGGCACTGAATGGATGTCATGGCACAAAGGCAGGTAGCGGAAAGAGTCTGTGCCGCCTAAATCATTGATTGATAGGTGAATATCTAAAGACTAGGTTGAATATCAGAAGCTTTGTCAAAGCAAGAACAAGCTAGTTTAACATTCAAACAAAAAAGGTTTATTTGATCTAAGGTTTATTGTATTTATTATTTAATCGCACCTGATTTGAATATGTGGATTATGCAGCCTTCCCCAGGTGTAAAGCTTTGTATGATTAATGACAGGAGAAGAACTTGTTCTATTCCTCCTTTTCAGCGTGAACTAGTTCACTTTCATGTTTCATTAATCTTACTTAGGCTGCTCAACATTTTTTTGAAAAATCTCCCATCTCATCAACAGTGTTCCTTCAAATTTGTGAAAAATATCTCAACTCTTCACAGAATAGAGAGAGCTGCTTTCTCTTTCACTTTGATCTTCACAGCTGGCATAAACATCACATCAGGCATCCCAGAGGCCGGCCAACGATGAGGTGACGTGAGGTTTCCTTTATGCACCGTGTGCTTAAGGTCATCTTGTAATAAACACTCATTGGCAACTTTATTAGTTCAGTTGCTGCAAACAGATCATCACAATGAGAAAAAGGGGATTTAGGTGACTTTGAACGGCATGCTTGTTGGTCTGACATGCTCATTTTTTGGGATTTCCACAGGGTTTACAGAGAAAGGTCCAAAGAAGAGAAAATATCCAGTGAGCAGCAGCTGTCTGTCTGGATGTGTTGTTGGTGTCAGAGAATGGGAAGACTAGTTGGAGATGATAGGAACTCATCTAACCAACATAAAAAATTCCAGCAAACTGTCGTCATTGGGGCCATATAAAAAAAATCACCCCAATGAAGGCTGTGTGCCAGACACGTACCTTGCTTTAGCCACTTCTTTATAATTTTTTGAACCTCAAGAATACTTTTGTCACCTCCTAATATCCAGGTTTATCTGCACTTTGGGCAAATGGTGGAAGGATTTACCGAGGCTCAGACTTATTGCGTGGCCAAAGACACGTGAACAGGGGCACATGAAAAAGTAGTAAACAAGTCTGAAACTTGGTGCCTTGTGCACAGGAGATGATGATGAAACCGAGTGGGGACATTTGAGATGGCTGAGCAGTTTAATGTCTGACCACCAGACTAAGATAGTAAAATTAATACAAAACTTGACTGGAAGCCAAGAAAGACTGGATCAAATGGGGGTATTGTGAGCTGTTATCTGGTTAAAGTCTGGAAGCAGCATTTTTCACCAGGAAGGTCAGAACAGTAAAAACAGAATTACAGTAATCAATCCCCAATCAAATAAGACATGGATGTTCATTTTGAGATATGATTTTGCCAACAGTCTCCTGACTTTAAAGATACCTCTGAGATGATAAAAAAAACAACTTTTGGTCAGCTGTCTGGACTGACACCCCAGAGACCTAGACTGGTAAAAAAACAAACAAAAAAGAACTGAGGTTTTAAGAGACTAGCCCGGAGCTACGCTGTGATTTTTGATCAGGGGGATCTTGTTATCCGGACCAACAATGACAGTTTTTGTCTTTCTAAAATGTATCTGAAGGTAATTTGAAGAGAGGTAGAAAATAGAAAAACATTCCACAAGCCCAGATAAAAAAGTGAAATTTTGAGTAATTGAAGGAACTATGCATCTGAACATCATCAGCATAAAAATGATAGAATACATGTTTAAAACCATGAGTCAGCTGACCATGAGACATCAGATACAACAATAAAAAAATAGACCTGAGAACAGAACTCTGAGGAACTCCAGCTTGGACACAATAAACATTACACGGTCGACAGAATCATTAACCCAAACTCTGTGTCAAATGATAGGCCTATTTCCAAACTTTTATCCTTTTATCGCAAAGGTCCTGGAACAGGTGGTGGTTAGGCAGCTTCAGAACCACCTAAAGCCCAGCGACCTTTATGAAAAGTTTAAATTTGCCGTGCGTGCTGCCCACAGCACAGAGACAGCCCTGGTCAGAGTTACTAATGACCTGCTGGTAGCGGCTGACCAGGGTCTTCCATCACTTCTGGTTCTTCTCGATTAACAGCTGCCTGTTACAGTGGACCACCATACACTTTTCCATCGCCTGCAGCACACCATTGGTCTATCTGGAACTGTTCTTAAGTTGTTCCAGTCCTTCCTTGCAGGTAGGGCTGAGTATGTGGCCCTGAGTGATGCCATGGTGACACTTGTGGAGTCCCTCAGGGGTCTGTTGTCTGTTGTCTTGTTTACCATCTACATGCTCCCCCAGGGCAACATCATCGGAAACTATGGTATTTCCTTCCACTGCAATGCTGATGATACTCAGCTCTACCTCATTCTCCAGCCACTCCACCCCCCTTCTCCACCGCTGTGATAAATCTCGGGCTCAGGCTTCACCAACACCTTTGTTTGAGCAACATACTCAGTATATCTGTAAAACATCTTTTTACCATCTTAAAAATATTTCCTGACTCCGTTATTCCCTTCCCTTCAGTGTTGCTGAAAGGTTGATCCATGCCTTTGTCTCCCCCAGGCTACTGTAATGCCTCCTCGTTGGGATCCCAGGCAGGAGCCTACAAAAGCTTCAGAAAATCAGCAAAACTGTGCTGCCTGCATCCTGACGAGGAGGCGCAAGTATGACCACATCACACCCGTTTGCAATCCCTGCACTGGCTCCCTGTCCAGCAGTGAACTGAATACAAGATCTGCCTGCTGACCTTCCAGTGTCTGCACCACCACGGCCTGGGCTACCTGACAGAGCTATTGGCTCAACATACCACTGTCCGCTGTCTCAGATCCATCAGTTTAAGTTGTCTGTGCCAACCTAGGACCAGGCTCAGGCTGCTGCCCCACGGTGTGGAACGCTCTGCCTCAACACCTGAGGATGCCACAGACAGTGGAGTCTTTTAAGAATACTTTTATATTTAAAAACAATTTTATGTAACAAGTGTTTTAATCATTATGTGTTCTTATGTCTCTTCTGACTTTGTAGCACTTTGGGATTTTATCTGAAATGTAAAGTGCATTATAAATGAAATTCATTATTATCATTATTTGTGAAGAAAACCGCTGGATCCAGAAAACCCCATCTTTGACTCAAGTCCGTCAGTTTCGAAAGCAGATGTTAAATCAAGCAAAACCAATACAAAGCAGCGACCTGAGCCTGCAGCCATCATCACATCACTAGAACCTTTCACTAGAGTGGTCTCAGTGAAGTATATTCATCAAATGATCAGAAATCCTGCTGCTAAAGGACGTCAGCTGGTCTGCCGCTACCTTCACAAGCAGGCAGACTGCTGCAGCAACACAGTCCAACTGTGTGGATGTCAATGATCACGTGTAGGACCAACTTATCCAACTAATTCCAATCTGACACACTCATTTATTACGGTAAAGACAAAGAAAGGAAAGTCCTGTATTTCTGTGAGGCCAAACATTTACCAGGAAAACTAAGAGGAGGCCACACGAACCACGCGAGGACAGACATACTGATGAGCTGCAGCAGAAATTAAATAATCAATTTGGATAGGAAACTGAAATGAGGGTAAAATTCAGAACATCTAATCATGTGAACAAAGAGCTGCTTTTAATGGCAGTCATCGGACGGCTGAATCTGACCAGAAACAACCCGGATTCAGCATTCAACATTCAGCATTCAACATTGACATGAGCACACAACAATCAAAGTTCTCAGTTATAAATTCACACAAGAATCAAGTATGGAGAGCTCACCCTGAACCACTGCACTGCTCATTATGGCTTCTGACCGTCTGTAGTGGCATGGGTTTACTGCATCCCTCTGCCCATGTTTTCATGCATTCCTGCAAAATTGATTTAATCCAGTCATTTTGTTCCACCACTGATTACTCACTCACTACCGAAATAACTGCAACACAAACAGGTTAGTCACAGCATTACTGAAAGAGAAAAGCTCTGCCAGGAATAGAAGCATAATTCTAAGTATTTCATCACACAGTTTCATCTAATTAGTAAATAATAGTTTGCATTGAACTCGATAATCATAGCCTACACAAATAATATTACCACTGATAAGATGATAGGATTAAAATTTCCATCATAGTCTGTGATGAGAATCGCCCGTTCCATCACATTCCAAAGGTGGAATGTGGAGGCTGTTGGAGTCCAGTGGACTCATTGATCTGAGCTGGTGGCGCGGCGCATCATCCTACTGGAAGTGGCATCAGAAGATGCTCCACTGTGTTCAGTGAGTCTGTCTGAATTGTAGCCTCAGTTTCCTGTTCTTCGCTGACAGGAGGGCACCCAGTGATGAATACATGATGAATATCAAGAAAGTGTTCCAACGTTTCAATCAGCATGAGGGTGAGTAAACAAATGAAGGCACATCATTCTGAGGGCGGAGTATTCCTTTAAGGTCAGCTGACCAGCTTCTGTTGGTTTTACTTATTGCTAAAGCACCCAGACTGTGGAACGGCCTCCCTCTGTCCATGTCCCTGGAACGGTTTAAGTCCAGACTAAAAACCCATCACTTCTTCACGGCCTTCAAATGCTAGCGGAGTGGAGTTCTATCTTGACTTGTTATTGTGATTTTCATCCCATCTGTTTATTTTAGTATTTATTATAAAGAATGATGGTCGACTGAAGTTGTTTTAGGTCATGTTTCAAAGATAACACTGAGATTTAATTAATTTGTGTTGCAATTTAGCCTCGCTTGAACACAACAACACTGTGTCAGGGGGGCGACGCTGCAATGTTTTGAGAACAGGCTCCAGAGTGGGATTTTCAGTCGAGTGTTATCTTTGCAGCTTAGTTTTCACTGCCCCCTACAGGCTTGGCATGTTACTACATTGTTGTCACTCATTTTGCAAAGTCATGTCAACGCAGATTTTTCAATCATGCAAAGGGAAAAAAATGCAATTATGGTTACAGCATTGTCTTTGAAATTAGGCCTAAATGTGCTTGTCCCCGAGGTTTTTGGTTTTTGGGTGGTGGGAGACCAAGACCGATTTGGTAACGATGACGACTGATTGTTGACGGTGAGAAGTTCAATTCCAATTTCTTAAAAGTTAGGTGGCATCCTGCTAAAACAATGGTCGGGGAAACACTGGACATGATATTTTGCTGTTCGGTGGATATTTTTCCTCTTCAGACCATTCTCTGTAAACCCCACAGATGGTTGCATTTGAAAATCCCAATAAATACTCAGACCAACCCCAATCCCCTTTATTCCTCAGTCGGATGCTCAGTTTGAACTTCATCAAGTCGTCTCTACTATGTCTACAGAACTAGATGTATCGAGTTGCTGCCATGTGATTGGCTGAGAAGCTATTTGTATTTGGCTGTAATTAAAAAGGCGGACCTAATGCAGTGGCTGGTGAGTATATGCCTTCTGTGTTGGACATGGCTGGCTAAGACTGCTGTAATATCTTACTATTTCTGTTACACTGAAAGGTAGAAAAGTTGTTGATCTGGATATAATATTACCAGCATACATTTTTCACTCTACGACTGACAAACTTTTCCTCTTCTGTAATTTCGTCACGTCTTGGTGACCAAAAACAAGCTGATGTTTTTTCATTTGGGTTTAGATTAAGGCAGCAAGCGCTGACTACTGGACGAGTGTTATTACCTTTTGACTGCTTCTTGTTTTTTATCTTCCAATCCACCCTGCTGCCACCAGCCGCACCTCAGTCTGCTCTGCTTCCCTTTTCCCCCATATGTGTCTTTGTCTTTCACCTCCCCTCTTTTTCCTGTGTCACAGAGTGGAAGTTGGAAAGTGACGCATCATCATTCGTTATTCCACTGAACACTCTGTCGATTCCCCCTCTGAGCCGCAGTTTCATATCTCATCAAGAAAAATGCCAGCTTTAACTGTGGCTGGCTGCAGATTAAAAAATCAGGTGCATTGTGCCACAGGCAGCAGAAAGACTTTCAAGTGAGGGGACAGGAGGTGCAGTAAATACATCTCTTGGATGCCTCCAATTTCCCTGTTCAATTAAACTATAAATGTCCAAAAGCAGCATTCATCTAAAACCACTGTTACGGGTTTACTGTCACATTTATAAAGGTTAAGGATTATACAATCTGCTGACTGGTGACAATTTGTAGTAATTACATGATGGGGAATAGGATGAATTAACAGCCATTTCCAAATACTACTATTTATCTAAGGGGGTCATGGGAGGGGAAGCTCTGACTGCTGTCCGTGGGTGGGGGTGGGAGTTGTTTTTCCTGGGGAATTTCAAGGCCCATGTGGGCAATGATTCACAGGAACAGGCTCAATATCTGAACCAGAGTGCTAGTCACGGATTGTCAATAACAAAGACCATGTTCAAGCTTAAGATATTTTTTAAGTACTGTACACCTCATACCAGGCCAAAGGATAATGATTGATTTTGTATTTGCATCATCAGATCTGTAGTCACTTGTCTCTGACATTTGGTTGGAGAAGCACAAGCCTGTCAAGTGATCCTCAACTGGTTGTAAGTTGGATCTGGTGAAGAGCAAGGCGGCAGGCAGTTAGGGGGAACCGGGAATGTAATGCAGGAAGCTATTTCTGTGATGTCTTGAACACATACCCTTGGGAGTTTTTTTCCCATTTCCTGGGGCCATGATCCCCTTATAGTGGATGCAACTCCCAGAAAAAGTGGCCATAAAATTGTGTGCAACTACTGTGGCAAAAACTTGAAAAGCACAAGTGGACACCAGCAGTGAATGATCAAGCCAAACATCAAGCCAATCAAGGAGGCCTTCTGGGGTTCCAGAGGTCACCTGAATCAGCTGAGAGCCATTGAAAAGCAAATGGGCTGCAGCATTGATAGTTGCAGCGGCTTAAACTCAGGCTTGGGAGGAATTTGGCAAGGCCATGAAAAGGGACTTTTGCTGGTCTCAAAGATGTTTTGAACCCTCTGAGGGGCCAGGAGGGGAAAGCAGGGTCCATCCCGGAGAGTTCTTGGCCTTATTGAAAGCTACTGACCTGAAATGGAGATATCAGCAATTAGTGCAAGGAACATTTTGAAAATCTCCTTAATCTGGACACAATTCGCTCTGGGCCCTAGATATATTTGGGCTATCTTGAATGACAAGCCTCTTTACTGTAACATGTAAGTCTTGGATAACACCTCTGGATGGGAAAACTCAGATGGTAGCTCCCATTTTCAAAAAGGGACTCTTGACAATGTGGTCCAAGTTGTTAATTTGATTCGTTGATTGTTTTTATTTTGTGTTGCAGGCCTTTGTGTTGTTGGCAGATTTGAATCAGCTGTCCAGGGTTTCCATATGCCATATAAGTCCACCCTTTCTGGGATAGGGCCTACTCCATCTCTTATTCTGTTTCATTTGGCTTTTGGTTAAGCACTACATTTTTATTAGGGTAATAAAATGTATTTTTATGTAAATTCACAAGCATTTTCACTTTTTTGCTATTGTCCATGGGCTGACCACAACATTCAACATCCAACATCTCAACCTCCATGGAAAAGATGATCTAACAATGTGTCAAAACTTAGATTGAAAAGGAATGGAGTGGGCTTAGGCCCATGATCAGACCTTTAACCTTACAGCATCACTGAACCTGGGTTCACATGAGTCTGGCCAACAAGTTGAAATGTGTTTTGTGGACTTGGACAAGGCGTACATGTTCTTTTGGGAGATTTGTGTGCTGTTTTGTGGGTGTACGGATGGATGGAGGGAAGAGTCATGTGATCTATTTAAATGGACGTTTTGCATGGTTTCTAACTTTGTAATAGTTTCATCTATATTGTAACTTTTATCAGCTTCCCAAACTTTAGTTCAAGCCTCAGTTGTCTCTTTCTTCGAAAATCTATGAAGTTTCAGTGTCAAACATTACATGCTGCATATTTGCTTATTGTGCTATTGTTGGAAGGTGATAGGTGTTTCAGCCAAATCAGACAAACTGTCTATTCTAAGCATAAAGTGTGAGAGACTTTTTCCACCAAAATACATATCCATACAGCATTGTGCTTTGGATTTGAATAAACCTCCCCCTGTGTGCTGTCTTAGGAAATAAATAACCACACAAGAAGGTACAGCAAATTTCCAGCTCCAGGAATCACCAGACAGTTTAAATTCAGTTTGTTCGGTCTGTTGTCAACATCATAAAATTAAACCAGAAGTTGAAAAAGTACTCTCAATAGTAATAAAGTTTAGACTTGCTCAAACTTTTTCAGAAACATATTAAATGACTTTCAGGTAATTTTGAAGTTTAAACTTTATGCAGCTTAATAATGACCTGTTTGTAATAATCTGTCCACCACATCTATATTGATGAGGGTTGTTGGATTCATTACAAATTAATGTGCATTTAATAGGATATTTACTGAAGCGTGACAATAATCATTTACTGGATGTAACTTGGATTGGACTCAAATCTGCATGTTCATCTTTCTTATATACAATACTGTAGAAAAACTGGAGCCACCACTTCTTCTTCGCAGCATTCAGACTGTTGTAATCTTCTGAAATGGTTTTGATCAATAGTTCCTCAGACTTTCTGAAGGTCTTCTAATTTCTTTCTTTGGACTTTTTTTTTTTTACTTGTTCACTAATTTTCAATCCACTTCTTTTACCATTTTCAGAAGAGTGTGTTATTTGTTTGTGAAGCAGCTTAACACTGACCTATGAACCATTCAGGCATTTAAAAAAACCTATTAGCAGCCTGTCACAAAGAGGCATAGTGAAAAAACATGAAAAGCATGACAGTTTGAATGACGGAGAACAGGAGTTTTGCAGGTGATGTCCAAAGAGCTATAGGCACAAAACTTGGCATATTGGGGTGGTGTGCTGTTTGTCCTTATAACATTTGAGGAAAATGGACAAGTTGAGAACAAAAAAAGGCTTAAAGAATATACAGATGACGAACAGGATCATGATATCCTTAAGAACATCATTTTATGACAAAGTCTCCATTAAAGGGTGGTTGTCAAGGAGACATCATTTAAGCGAGGAAACAGGGAGAAAGGTCTGAGGTATGCCAGATGATACATGAGCCCAAACCTCAACATCATTGAATCAGTGTGGGATCATCCTGAAGGAAAAGAGAATTAAAGGCAGCAAACATCCACAGACAAGCTTTGGTAAGTCTTTCAAAAAGCCTGGAGAAGTATTCCTGAAGACTACTTCAAGAAATGAGCAGAGAGCTACCATTCTGTGATGCATTTCAGTTTGAAAACAGATGAAACAGCTCGTCAACAGCTCTGAATCCAGCCCTCACCACCTTCACTCAAAGAATTCTCGTGTGAAGATGGTTTTAGATTTTAGCTCCGCACAACACAAATATTCCTCAGCAGCGGAGAAGATTTGGTCTCACCAATACCAACAGCTGTAAACAATACACACTACAACAGAAATATTAGTCATACTACAAACATATACCAGATAGGGCTGTCCCGATACCACTTTTTCACTTCCGATACCGATACCGATACAGAGGGTTGAGTATCGGCCGATACCCAATACCGATACCTACATTTTGTTATGAGCAAAATATTGTGTCAAACCTCACCTCAAAACCTTAAGGTGTAACTGATAAAGCTGTAAAATCTCCATTTTATTACGTTTTAAAACTCAGCGGCTTTATTTGCTGCTGGAATTACGTGTCTGCTTCCATCTAGTTGCCTTGGAAACACAACGGTCAGTCAGTGGAGCAACTGCTTGGCGCGGTAAGGCTGGGCTAAAAATCGATTTTATTAATAAATCGAATTTGCTATTAATGAGGATTTAATTTTTTGAAAATCAAGATTTTCTTAGCTGGAAATATTTTGCCGAC
>JBBBVT010087826.1:0-13887 GCA_037177035.1 Craterocephalus eyresii | reverse complement strand
TTTGCTAGCTAGCAAACTTGCTGCAGATGTGGCTAAAACAACAACGGGCCTGTGTTTTTTGTTTGTTTGTTTTGTTTCTTTATTTTAAATCTTTTCATTGCGCATTTTACAAAAATGATTTGGCGACCCCAGACAACATCTCACAACCCCAATTGGGGTCGGGACCCCAAGGTTGAGAATGGCTGTTCTAGAAAATGATGAGAAAAGAAATAAAGAATACATGTTAAACTAAACCTCCAGTCAGAATCAAACTGCAAGTGTGGTTTCAGGTATAGAGCGAGCTGATAGGAGGAAATGTCAGCTTTTTCATCAGGACGGGCCAGTCAAGCAAAATAATGACTTCCAAGCAGCTTTATCACTATAACAGAGTTGCATAGAGCATCATTAATTTATCTGGCACACATGAAGGTTGAAGCTGAAGATTTAAACAAAGAAAAATCCACAAACTAATATGCTTTAATCTGGTTTGTGTGAATAACTGCAGATTGATTGATGGAGGATAACTTTCCTCCTTCTGATAGATTTACACAGAAATGTGTTCCATGTTTCTTCTGCAAACAGCAAAATGTACTGGAGAATGATGTTAGCGGATGGATCTATGGGCAACAATAATGTTTATTTTTACACATAGTTCAGACGTAAGATTGTGTTTTTATGCTGAGATGTAAAAAGTTAAATTACTGAACTCTGGGAAAATGAGAATTAATGTTCTACAAAGTGTTTTTTTATGAATGTTTTTATTTCTTGTCAGTATATGATCTTTTTTCCTCTTCTATACATGTTAACTTGTACATGTTGCATTTCTCTTCTGCCTCTACTTCTGCAACCTCACACAGCTTGCAGTGGTAGTTTAGGTAGTTTATCAGAGAGTCAGTGGGATTCACTGTTTTCATAAACACCTGTGAAATGTGGATTAAAGGCATGACTGGTGGAACCTGCAATGACATCTAAACATCTTTTCACTGCATGTCTGTTTTTTTTAATATATGATCTTTTCCAGCCTAATAAAACTTTTGTCCAACACTGTGTGTGTGTGTCAAATTCCACTGTATTGTTCATTAGACCGATTTTAATTATCCAAGGCCCTGAATACTGTACAGTGAGAAAATGTTTACTGTGAAGCTGACTGATGAATTTTAACAACAGAAGAGACTTTTTATTATACAATTTCAAATTCAATTTTAAAACCAGCAATGACTCACCACAATTCTATTCTAGAAGAATATCATCCCCTACAAAAGAACAATGGAGCCAGTAGAAACAGACAGCACACACACAATCAGTAAAAGTGTGTTTCCAAATAAAGAGTGCTGATTAACTCCTCCACTGACTCAATGGTTCAGTCTCTTGAAGTAGACAGTATCCATGGAGACTGTCTGAAACTGGGTTGAAGGATTATTCCTGGAATTTCCCTCAAATAGAGGTTTAGTGTTTATGTCCGCGCAGTGAAAGCTGTTAGACCAGAGATCTCAAACTCTGGTCCTTGAGGGCCACCGTCCCGCAGTTTTTAGATTTTTTCCTGCCTCAACACAGCTGTTATAAACTAACGGCTCATTGTGGAAAACTTGACAAGCTGCTGGATTCATTGGATCTGAGTCAGGTGTGTTGGAGCAGGGAAACAGCTAAAACCTGCAGGACAGCAGGTGGCCTCTGGAAATACCTGTTCAGGATGAAAAGAGATGTCGGGAGTTCCAGAGAAGAGAAGATGACAAACTTTATATGAAAACTGCAATAACACCATTTTAACTTCAACGCCTACTGGTCTAGGCGTTGCTGTTAACTGTGGTTCAATAAGGAGAAGTTAGCGGTTTGTCTAAAGTGGTTTCAGTGTCAGAAACGGTTTTTATATGACTATTTAATCGTTAAATTAGCCTCTAATAATGACATCTAGATGCATGTTGTTGCCCAAAACCTAAAATTAAAACAATCAACATTTGGGTTGTGTGGATTCATACAGTTAAAGTCAGGAGTTATAGTAAACAAACTTGCTCACTATGAATTCATACTGTAAATGACGCAGTTTCTGCACTACTTCCTGTATTTGTAGCTCAAAGCAGCTGAACTCTGAAAGAAACAGACACACTGAAGTCTGGTCAGTTGTTTCCACCCTGAAAGATGTCTGCACCAGATCTGAGAATGAAATACAGGACAGGGATCCATGAAGATGGAGGAGGCAGAGAGCAAAGCGAGGCGGAGATGTTAGATGAAGGAGAGAAGCACGATGATGATGGATTACAGAATCCTGGTAAGCAAGAAATATTGAGAATGTCTTGAAAGTTGAGAAGAAAAAAACTGTTTACTCTTTTTTTAAACAACTTCTCTTTTCACATCAGTTTCCCTATTGAAAAATATAGATTTTCTAAATTTTAATCGACTTCAGTGGTAATTTCAGCTCACATAAATTTATCACCAGATGACTTCATGATGGATGTTCGTTCAAATGTTCTACATTCAACTCAGTATAAAGAAAAAAAATATTCTGATTAAACATTTTTTAGAAATGATTAATGATGGTTTCTCTGTGTTCTGACTGTAGAAACTAACAACCAGAAGAAGCTTCTAGCTGTGAAGAGAAGACATTTTACAGTTTTCAAGGTCTCCCTGGGAGTGATGTACTTCCTGATCCTGGCTGCAGTCATAATACGCTGTGAGGATTTCTGGTTTTATATTCTGAATGTATAGATGGAGTCACTGAGAATGTAGATGTAACTTAAATGTGATGCGCTGATTCCAGAAACAAGCAACAGAACTTTACTAATTGACCACATTTAATGGGGCTGGGGTCACATGTTTTGCTACTTTTTCAATTCTTTGATTATTTTTTGTGTGCAAAAAAATTTACATTTCTTTTCTTTTACTTTTTAAACATTCAATCACTTTAAAAATTGTGGAAAAACAAGTCACAATATTTATTTCATTCAATTGATTTTCTCCCACCCCTGCTACTATCTAAAATTGTGACACGGTCTTAGTGGAAACATCAGCCTTTACACATTTTAAAGACACTCACTAAAGAACCTACAGAAACAGTCCGACTGCTTTCTGCTCACGGCTTAATTAAAAGTGTGAAGTGCTTCAGTTCATTGCAGACGGTTACAGAGAAATTTACTTCTCCTTTCATTCGAAACATTCACAAACTGTTGTAAATTCTGACAGGAATGGGTTCATCTGAACATCCTTTATCTGCAATTCATGCTATTTGCAAATAAGAGATCTTTAACCAAGTTTTTTTGCAGGTCAAAACTAATGAGCCGTATCCCTGAATACCACGACTACAATGTTGCTGAAAAATAGCAAAAAAGAAAGAAATGTATAAACAAAAACTCGCATTTTTATTTGTGGCTTCATGTTTCTCAGTCAGATGAGAAGAAGCAAATATTGTATGTAGGAGAAGGAAACTTCTCTTGGCCGGCTACACTGGAGACAACTTCATACCAGTTTCTAACATTAATTAAAGGAGTAAAATTGCAAAACTCAGGGCTGTGATATCTCATCATGAAACAAATGTAGGAAATTAAATCTAATAAAAACAGAAATGGGTAATTTGAATTAATCCATAGAATCTCACAGTCCTAACATAAGCTCATCCTTACAGACTGGCTGCAAGCTGTAACAAACTATAATTCTGGAACAAAACCCATAAAAAAGAAAATCCGTATCAGCAGTGTAGGTTGTGACTACTGTAGATGCATGGCAATGTGTGTAGTGCTGAGTCAGAACAGAGGTCATCTCCCAGCACAACCCCGTATACACACTGACTGCAGGCTGCTGAAGATCTTAAACAGACTGAGCACATCAGCTCCAGCTAACTCACATCACTAATGAATCTACTTGACAACTGACTGTTTATTTTTTAGCATCCTTGAAAATAATTACACTGAACATCATCAACAGTCAGCTGCAGGCCAGTGTTGCAGGTAAAAAAGTTTTTATCACAATAAACCAAGGTTCCTCACTCCAGGTCCTGGAGAGCAGATGTCCTGCAGGTTTTCATGGTATCCCTGCTGCAGCACACCTCACTCAGACCCAAACAAGCGCTGCACATGTCTGCTAATTACCTGTTGATTTGAGTCAGGTGTGTTGCAGCAGGGATACCATGACAACCTGCAGGACACCGGCTCTCCAGGACCAGGCGTGAGGAACACTGCAATAAACAAACACTTATATTAAACTTCATAATGTCTACCCATTTTAATGCATTTAACTATGCTTGTTTTAAAGCCAGCAGCGGTCAGCAGCATGAAACCCTGAGCAAAAATCACAGCCAGTTACTGGATGAAATGAAGAAGCTGAAGAACGAGACTGAAGGTGAAAGATGACGGAAAAAACCCTTTGCAGCACTGAACATGTGACCTGAATCTACCTTTACTCTCAGAAATAACTTTTATTCCTGCAGGTGTTACTACAACATGATCTGTTAAAAAGTTGATTTCCTGAACTCTGCAATGTTTTTAAAGCCATGAAGATCAAAACCACTGAGCCTGAGAGCCGGTATGACATCCTGAGTGGAAATCACAGTCAGTTATTGGATGAAATGATGAAGATGAAGAACAAGACTGAAGGTGAGAGTAGACTAGAACAGATAACACCAGTACAACAGTACTCTCCTGTATTGTGTCTCTATAAGCTATCTTTATTCAGCCATATGAATTTTGTGACTACTGTACATTTATTCTTCCTCTGGAAGCTTGTTTTTATCTTTATATCAAACACAGCTGGTATAAATCTGATAATTAACACTAATGTGTATGTTGAAAGATAAAATGAGCATGTTGACTGGCCAAATCAGTGTTACTACTTTCTGTTCATGACTTATAAATGTGAAGAATTCAGTGCATGTAAAACACTTTGTTTATCTTGGACTTTATTTAACTGCTGGATTTTATATTGTCATCCATGAGAATGGAGATACAAATAAAAACAGTTTACCTTGTTTTTCTTCAGAGAAACTTACTTTCAGAAATCAAGTCTGTTATTTAGAAATTCAAACTAATTTTCATGTTTTACTGTTTTATTGATAATTGTTTTATAGAAATGGTGTTCAAAAACACTCTGCTACAGAGCAGATTTGACATCCTGAGTGAAAATTACAGCCAGCTACTAGATGAAATGAAGAAGCTGAAGAAAAAGATTGAAGGTGAGAGAAGACTGAAAAAAACACTTTGCTGCACCGAACATGTGACCTGAATCTAGCTTTACAATCAGAATGAACTGTTATACTGTAGCAGGTGTTTCTACAACATCACTATTTGTGTTTACTAGTAATTTCCTGAACTCTGCTACGCTTTTAACTATGGCTGTTTTAAAGCCATGAAAATCAATATCACTCAGTTGGAGAGCAGATATGACATCCTGAGTAAAAATTACAGCCAGTTAATGGATGGAATGATGAGAACATCAGTACTATAAAGCTAAATATGAACATTTGATTTAATTTCTCCTCATCCTTTCTCTATATAAATATTTATGTGAAGGAAATGTTTATAGAAATAAGATGCAAACTTGAGATAAACATGCTGAAAGTCTGATATAAAATAAAACTGATTCTGAAATACTTGTTTGATATTCAGGTAAATGTCCTGCTGGATGGAAAAAATTTGGATGCAGCTGTTACTTTTTATCATCTCAGAGGAAATCGTGGTCAGAAAGCAGGACAGACTGTCAGAGAAGAGGAGCTGATCTGGTGATCATCAACAGCAAAGAGGAGCAGGTGGGTGTGTTTTTAATGTGTGTGTGATCTCTGATGTAACTGGTAACTGTTTTAATTCAGTTATA
Organism: Craterocephalus eyresii; assembly: GCA_037177035.1. Lineage (NCBI taxonomy): Eukaryota > Metazoa > Chordata > Actinopteri > Atheriniformes > Atherinidae > Craterocephalus > Craterocephalus eyresii. Next base: position 8,112 of record JBBBVT010087826.1, on the reverse strand, counting down.
TTATTAAGAAAAAATTATGTATTTACCAGAAGGTGAGATCGTCATGAAAAGCGGAAGATTTGGAATTTCTTTCTTTCACATATTCAGTAATGATACGACAGCAAACACAGAATAATCATTTAAAAGAAAAACAACAAAATCTTTTTTTTTTTCCCATCAACCAGGAATTTGTCGGTAAACTGGCTGGATGGTCCTGGATTGGTCTTGAAATGATAGAAAATACATGGAAATGGGTGGATGGATCACCATTGACAGAAACGTAAGATTCTTTCATTTACAAGTTTGATCAATATCAATATAAAATTTAGAATTTTACCATTTTCTACTGACAATTATGAGAAATTAGGAGATAATTTTAATAATTTTGAATGAATCAGATTAGCAAGAGGAACCATTTCTGGAGGATTTACAGACTGAGCAGCTTTTATTGAATTTAATGAATGAATGGAGTAAAAATGTTGGACTTTATCAGGAGTTCATAAAATATCCATCATCAGTCCAGACCCATAATACTGTGTGTTGGCAGGTGTGTTTACATTCTAGAAGATGATGAGAAAAGAAATACAGAATACATGTGAAACTTATAAAGAGGAAGTCATGTTGATCTGAATATGGAAATAATACAGAATTTCAGTCCAGTTGAATCTGATGTTTTATTGTCCAACAGGTTCTGGGCAACTGGAGAGCCGTACGGGGACAACAGATACAATGTAGTGTGCAGCAGGGATCAAGGGAAATGGACAGCAACATATCACACTGGTACCTGTAACTGGATCTGCGAGAAATAATCTTCCTGCCATCAGTGATATAAACGGGTGTACGGTAAAAAACAGACGAATCAGACGAAAAATCTGAAGATAGGTGTGATGGGCAGAGGTGTATCAGCTACTGTGTCTCCTGATGTTAGTGGTGTTAGTGTTCATTGACAACAAGTTTGAATACAATGCCTCATAACCAGCAGAGATTCATTGTGGACACAAATTAAAACAATGGATGTATAACCTTTACTTAGAGAAATGTGAAATAATTAACTGTTTATTACATAGCTTACTAAACCCATTAAGACAGACTTTTTGGGGAATTTATCATTGGAAAAACTAAAAAAAAACATTAAAAAAGAGAGAATGGTCTTTTTCTCTGTATTATTTGTTGATATACAACTTAAAAATGTTGAGCTCGGTCCCAAAAGGATGAAAGTTTACATTTTCAGTAAAGAGCCAGCGCCTGGCCATGTTAAGAAGCTGTTCCTCAGAAAGGGGAACCGTTAGAAGAGGCTGAGGTAGACCAAATAACACTAAAAATGGACTGAAAAGAGTTTTAAAAAGAGTGATGAATAACTCCCAGAACAAAAGGCAGCAGACTGAAGGACAGTTTTTCCTTCATCAAATCTGGAAAACTATCCCTCTAAACTCCTGATAGAAATTACATGAAAGCTTCTTTAATAACCTTCAGACATGGAGAAGAAAAATCCTCCTCATACGAATCATATGAGCAAAAGACCCGGTTTGCAAAGATGCTGTAATTTCATTTGCAATTGTATACATTTAATTCAAAATTCCACTCATCACCTGTTTCCCTGGCAGAAACACTAGACCTCTGCACAGAGGTGCACCTGTAACATCATACATTTAATACTAACAAAACCACTTTTACACAGAAATATGAGACAAAGAGTTTCAGTGAAAAAGGGGTTTGCTTTGAGACCACACGACTACACAAAACAAAAAAGAGTAAACAGCAAATAGAAATGGGGCCCAACTAGAACTTTAAACTTGACTTCAAATTGGTGGCCGCATGCTAAATAAAAATAAAATATGAATACATATCTTTTAAAAACGCAGAATACGTTAGCAGCTTCATACAAAGAGTAAGATTTCCTCAAGTCGTAACCTCGCAATGCAACACTCAGAAAGCCATAATCAATGTGCCAGAAGCTTATTGAAAATAATTCAGTATGTAACTGTCATGTTATGATTAACACTGTGCTTCAAGCCTCACACACAACACTGCTTAGACATGGTCACAGTTGGAAATATGACAACAGAGCTGGATCACAGGTTCAGAAATAAGTAAGTAAGAAAGAAAATTCTCTTTGCATGAAATTATTGCTGGATGGAAGTTTCTATAAATTAGAAAGGAGGTATTAAAAGATCAAACATCAAAAGTGAAAACATCAAGCTGATGTTTTTTGGTTGTTTATAAATATGTGTCAGTTCTGCTTTTCCGCTTACCCAGTGATTTTGCCTTACGCTGTATTTTCTTCCCACTGGAAATGTCTAATGAAGTTTCTACAAGAGCTTCTGTTTCAGTCTGTTTTGCTTTCTTATCAAAATTACACAATTTTCTTTTTCTTTCCTGGCTCAGTGTTTTGTTTAGTTTCCTGAATATTTTATGCAACTCGGCACCATCTTTGTGTCCTGTTGTTCATATAAACTATGATACTCATGTAAAATAACTCTGTATTAGTTTTTTTATATAAAATTCTAAATAGACCCTGTGTTTGGCAGGAAATAAGAAATAGGAAATGTGTATCTAAAATATCAGATATATGGTAAAATCCTTGTTGGTCAGTATGTTATAGATACAGATGTATTTAATTCCAAGTGTGAGTGCTGGGAGCTAGTGGGTGTGGACAGAACATTCCTGATTAAGATGGCTGCCAGCAGAACTTACCTGACTGAAAAGTGGATCATCATGAACAACATCATGTAAAGCTGGCACAAAATGTCAAACAAGACAAAATCCGCTGAAGATGGAGCCACAGGCTCACAATGTAAAACCCCTGACAGCTTCATCAGCTCTGAGAAAGCATCCAAAATCCTGTTTCGCCAGCAGTGGAGTTTTAAACGAAAAATCAATCTGACTTACCACGGGGCCCGGCTCTCCACGATCACCTCTGGTTGCTCTGATTCCAGGGCCTCCCTGTTAGAAATACAAGATGATGATTAGAAACAAGACCAACAGCTTGTATTACTGCTGCTGACTGTTTATTAGGAGCTTTGGTTGAACATGTCCTCTGAAATAAATTACACCATAGAAACATGCAACTGCTTCATTTTCTGCTGTAAACAGCATCAAACATTGATATCACTTATGATTCCGCTCTTCATTGTTTACATCTTGTTAATCTGAAAGTTCTGTATTGTGTTGAGAAATCCTCCAGTCATCATCATCAGGTTAATACTTAGTACAACAAATATGACAGCAATGGATCAAGTTGTTGTAAGCTGTGAAAGTGACAGCTTATTTTGCCAAAAGGAAACAAATAAATACAAAATACATAAAATACAAACATGAAAAAAATGTATTTGACTGAACAAAAGTATGTTAATCTGTGTTACATGAGGTGTGTTATCTCATGTCTTAAGATAATTGCGTTATTGGCTTTATGTCTGTGTGTGTGTGTGTGCTCACCGGGGCAGAATTACATCCGGCCCAGAACTTCCACTCCATCAGAGGAGATGTTTCCTGCTGCATCGATGACTTTCTCTGTCACCATCTTGTAGTCGATGAAGACTTTGGCGCTCGTTTTGCTGATTGCGATGTGAAGCTGGAAGAATGGGGAAAAATTTATTTAATTCTGCTTTCCATGCATTTGGTTGTATTATCATGAGACTAAAAACATCATGAAAACAGGTGTTTTGTGGCAGGATTACTTTTAAAGCAAGCAGGTCTGTGGGGTAGATGTTTAGAGGAAGGTAACAGGTTAAATTTCTTTGCTTTAGAAATGAATAAGTTTCACAGTTTCAGCAACAACTTCACACAATGCAAGATATACTTAGCATGAAGCTATGAGGTAGTGTTGCTTAAAACAGTCTCTGCTGGGTTTCAGCTCCACATGTGCAAGAACAGCTCCCTCTGCCTGTGTGAAGCAGTCACTTCATTTCCCCTCTAATCTGACAATTTACCAGAGGCTCACAGGCAGAGAAGATGGACAATAGTTCCAATTATTCACATTTCAAGAGTTTATGTCTCTGTTGTAGACATTGGGGAGTTTCTTATTGTCTCTGAATGGCTGGATGCTAAAATGCATATTGAATGGATTGAGATATTATCATAGAAAGGATATTTTACAAGAAAAGTGTCATTGAATGTCTGAACCATTGTTCTGCATCATCCTCAAATGCATAAAGTGATTCACAAAAAATGTGATTGTTTGGAGAGAGCTTTCTATGATTGAACTACAAGCACCGTCTAATCCAGAATGATGGTGAAGTCAACAAAGTGGTCCAAACTTCCAAGAAAAAAGAAAACTGGACCAGCAGATACACAGACAAATAGTATGAAAATCAATATATTTCAGCTTTTATTTACATTTTACTGATAAGGATTTGCAGCGTCAGAAAACCTCAAATTATTAAGCTCATAAAATTAGAATATGGCTTGAAATTAATAAAAAATGGAATTTAAATACAAAAATGCCAGAGTTCTGAAAGTAAACTTTTGCATCTGCACTTATTTTAATACATCAAATGTATTGGCTTCACCTTTTATTTTATGTTGAATTGCCTGTATAAAACAACTTTTCCAGCATATTCTAATTTTCTGAGTAGTACCTGTATGTTATCATCTACACCACACATTGCCAGCATTTAGTTACTTTGGAGGCAGCGCATGTGAGGACTTCACTTTCTTAAAGGTCAAAAAAAGATGAAGGTAAAATCTCACAGTGAATACATTTGAATGCAAAGACTAAAAGTAGGAAGATGGGAACATATGAAACCGCACAGCTCATCAAACTTAACATTTTCCTTGGAGACTGATACCTTTAAAACTAAAATGAAACAAGAATAAACATCTTCATCCCACGCTGTGCTTCTAAGCTGCTTTAACTGGAGCAATAATTATAATCAGCTGCGTAAGAACGAAAGTGTTGTAATTACTGTGTTTAAGCACTCTGAGCTGACAGGCTGTCACGGACGTTCTCGCTTTAAACAAAACATCCACACAATCAGTTGACAAACAAAAGGAGGCGAAAAACAGCTGCTGGTATGTTTCAAGCAGCAGTTATGTTTTATTTGTATTGTTCAGAACAAACACAGTAAAAGAATTGGTTTAATCATTGTAAATTTATGTTGGCTGTCTCAGTGCGCTGAGATCTCAGCCAGTCTGAAAGGTGGTGGTGGGGGTGTGGTGTGTGTGTGTAGGCCTTCAGAACCAGCTGATGTGTAATCCACTTGGTATTAATTCATTGCAAAGGATTATTGTTATTTTCACTTGGAAGAGCGGTGAGAAAACAGGATTGTATGAAAATAAATCATTCGGGGTTTGATGCATCAACTTTGTATGTTGCATCAGCACCTTTCAGTCTATGTGGACGATTTCTGTGTGACATTAAACACACACCACAGAAGCTTTTCCTTTCTTTTCATCAGGTGATGTACAGCTTTTACACTACATACACACGGCACTCTGTCTTCCAGACAACACAATGCATTTTTCTTTAAATCTTTTAGGCTTGTATGAAAGTCAGAAACAATCTCTCTGTTATTAAAGTGTTTCAAGAATTTGTGTCATTCAGCGATCACAACTAATGTTTATAATGAGAACATCAAAATAACTTTCCACCATATTAGAGCCTCATATAGACTAGGTTGATTTTTCATTTTGGGGAGAACCATTGAGGTCATTGTGGGCTCAGGTCGGGATGCAAGGTACTGTAGTTTAAAAATACGTGTATTTATATTGAGTCGGCCAACACAGGTGCATGCAAACCATGAGCATTGTGTCAAACAATACAAATTATTCATGAACTTGTTCTTTGATGATGTGATTTCAAAGTTCAGAGGATCTGCCTTCAGCTACATCATGGAGCACAGATCCAAGATATGAATTCATCTATTGTTTTGTGCTTTCTGCAACATTTAATGAAAAATTACACTTTTGAGTTTAAACAAATTTATGTGATCACAATTAATATATAGTTTTTGTCTAGAGATGTGCGAAATGCAAATTCGAATTTCAGAATGATTAATCAGAATTGATTATTGAATATATTTAATAATTATTTAAAACATTATTTAAATCATTATACTTATGAAAAGAAGTATAAATAAACAAATGATTGATGAGAGTAAATAATACAGCATCAATAGTTAAATGGTCCAAATTTGAATCCTGAGAAAACAAATATATGGAATCAAATTTAAGCTTAAATAGGGAAGGAGAGATATCCTCAAATACATACATTGTTAAAGTATTATGTCTTTCTATGACCACTTGGCATGTTGGTGTGAATGAAAAGATGAAAAAAAGCTGCAGACTTTGGTGTGTGTGGTCTTTTCTCCCTCCTTGCTTCAGCATGAGTGACGTGTGGTTTATGAAGCGTCACTGTGGTTTCCCTTCAAACACCGCAGGCGAGTCTGAACATAAACTCTGTGCAACTGCGACCTCAAGCATTGACTGATTGTGTCAGCCTCTGCACCGTTTCCCTGCACATCCCATGTCAAATAAAAACAGCAGTGAGAAGTGAAGAAAGCTGCTTCGCCTGAGGAGCTTCGCCATTCAGCAGGTTATACATTAGCAGCAGTTTACATATATCTGTAGATTAAATTGGATCCTCATTTACAACAACTCTTTAAGAAAGAAAGCCTGCTCAAATGTGTTTGGTAGATGGAATTTGGGCTATAAACTGAGTAAAAGATTAAACCAGATGAGAGAAAGTAGAAATAATAAAAGAGAAAGAGCTTTATGTTTTGTTAATATTACCAGATGGGGTCATAATTTTTCTGTTTTTTGGCCAAACAGACTGCTGCACTAAAGACCTTCAGTAACATCGGGATGAACACAGAAGTCTGTCCCAAATAACAGACTTTCACACACTCATTGTGAGAAACTGCATCCCTGATATTTTGATTTTCCCTCTGTGTCACTTCTCATACAAAACACAGGTCGCAATTCTTCTCGTCCCTGGACACACTCTGAATTACTGTATAACTTAAATTACTGTATAACTTAAACGTCACATCACTAATAACCTGTAACACAAAAAGTCCGAACATGTAAGCACATTGGCCTCCTGTACTCGATGTCAGGATGCAGTGTTTCCATACAGACGGAGGAGAAAAGAATGAAGGAAAGAACAAATGAACCCCTTTTCTATTTTAAATGTCTTTTACACCGAAAACATTTTCCCCACACGATTTAATTATCATGCTGCCTCTTAATTACTTTCTGATTTGTTGCTGTGCTTTATGTTGATTTTTATGGCAGGTGTTACATTTCTGTAGGATATCTCTTCTCATTTACTTTTCCTAAAATACATTTTTAAATTAGCATTGTTTAATTCCAGATTTTATTGGTGTTTCATCTTTTTTTTATTTTCATTACCAACATTCTCTCAGAAATAATCATTTAACACCTCAATTGCTTATTTTAAACGCTCACAGTGGAAAATACACAGCAATGATAAAATGAGGTTAAACGATAATATTTCCTGTTTCATGGTAGACAAGACATTAAACCCAAGACTTCCTCATCAGTAAAAGTAAAAACGGATGCGATTCAGACGGTGGCTTCCTCTGTGGAAAGCGTTTAAAACCAGCATCGTGTGGACTGGGAAAAGTGAACGTTTTTAAAGTTCATAACTGTATCCAAGAGAAATCCATTTAAATATGAGGTTTAAAAAGAGAAAATGAAACAATATGGTCTACCAGTGATACGTTTAACTCCTTTATGTGGTCTGTGGTTTTACTACACAGTATTTTAACGCATCAACAGTAGCTTACTGATCATTTACTTACTGACCTATAAAACCATACAAGCCTTTTACTGCTCCTTGTGTCCAGCTATACATAGAGCTAGACTCTTACAGGGTTGGTCAGAGAAAACCTTACAAATAAGTCAGAAATCCTCTCTCTACATTCTTATTTTTATGCAAAATAAGTCTGGTTAAAGGCTAGATTTCTGGTTAAAGGGTATAGCATACTTTACAATTAACTAGGCACAGCACAGCTGAGCAGCTGCCCTCCTGTTGGTAATTAATATCTTAAAGCGGATCAATGCAAGTCTGGGTATGTTTACCATGCAGTGCGCTCCCCAAAGCTGTAGGGGGAGCTCCAGAGCGAGAAACTAGGCGACAGACGAAGAAGAATGTTGTAAACAGAGGCATCT
>JBBBVT010087808.1:0-13888 GCA_037177035.1 Craterocephalus eyresii | reverse complement strand
CTGAGTTGTCCTACTCGGAGTTTGTCAACTCAGAGTAACCGGTTAAACTCCGAGTTTGTTAACCCTGCTTCTTGAAAAAGGCCCCTGGTCTGCCACATCAAAGGCGGTGCTCTGTTTATCAAAGACCGTAAACAGATGTAAACCTTTTGTTGCATGCGCAGATGAGGGCATTCAGGTATAAATGACACGGAAGTGGACTGATAAGGCAGAGGCCTCTCCGTATGCAGGGTGCATATGCTTTGGAACGCAGTCTGACTAGAGTAATGCTTTTTCACCGGATAAAAATTCCTCTACACTGACATAAACCATCTTCCAGATTTGCTGGATCATAAGGGATTAGTTAGCTCACCTTGACTCCAACAATCCTCTGTTTCCTTCACACTTGGGCTGATAAGCAACCTGAGATCCTGAAGTGTTTATGTCTGAGAGCAGGATCCCTCCACAGATTGGTGAGGAAACATGAGGGAAAAAATTTATTAAATGTCTTCGATCAAACGGACACTTTATAAGAGAACCGGTGACACTTAACGAGATGTACTGTACTTTTTCTTTGTCTGATTAAGATTGCTTGGCTGTAAATAACCGGTGGGATAATGTAGAGGACAATTCCCAAAATAATGCTGCATGAGAAATGAATCTGCCCTGATTTGACTGCGTTACATAATGGTTCATATCGGGACAATACTGCAGCTAATGGCACGTGTAATGACTGCAGAGTGTAGAAGCCTGGAGAGGGAGAATGGCAGTGCATCTGAACCTTTTCTCCAACATAAAAAGGAAAATTATCCCTGATTCCTGGATTATTGGACTGATAGAACATCCAAATCTTCCCCTGTCAGGTTTAAATGTTAGAATAGACCTGACATCTAAATGGTCCACTCTTGCTGCTTTGCTTTGAAACACCTGATGCCACTGAGTTGCGTGTTTTTACTTATTACGTGCACTGTCGCAGGTCTTTCATGTGACAAAATATGCAATAATGTCCATGAAAGGTGTAGAATACTAATAAAACCTTTCAGCTTAAACCCACAATCATCTATGTAGTTGATGGTAGTTGTACTTTTCTGGTTGGGGCCTGTAGAGGACAAAGATCTGTAAACTTTGTGCACCAAGGGATCAGGATGCAAACTGAGGCAACACTGCTGTTACCGGGTGAAGTCACCAGAGACGAGCCACTTTGTTACAGCAGCGGTGTCGACCTCGGACAGTGGCGGAAAGAGACTGCGAGTTCATTCTGGGACACTTATAGCTGGACATAAAGTTAACTTTAACTCTGACAAACAGCGTGACCAAGTTCATATGCACATTTTCAGTAAATGTAGACACGGTACCGCACAAATGTGTGTGTATATATTTATATATACGTGTGTGTGTGTGTGTATTGCCTCCAAAAATTATAGGAGCAGATTTTAAATGTAAATACACTTTAACGCCTGAATATAAACATGTTGAATTCTACGGAGCCTCAAAGGGAATAACTGACAGCCATGTCTCCATAGAGATCATTTCTGAGGCTTTAACCCAACAGGAGATGGAACAAAGAACAAAAACATTCCTGTCATAAAAGCGTGGATGCTAAAGATGAAAAATGTCTCTTTGAATCATGCTGTTTTCCCTGTTTTATTGGACTGGATTAAGCTTTTGTCAGAGTAACATTATTGTACATTAAGCTGTTTGTTTCCTTCAATCTAAACCATAATAGATCAGCACAGTACGTAGTTGCATCAAACCTTTGGAGGATTTAACCCAATTGAAAAGAGAAGATTTTCAGTTTGATTTAATTAACGAAAGCTTTAGAGAAAAATTTTACAATTCATAATATTAATAATAATTAGAATTAGAAGAAAATCCTTCCTCAGTTACAGGTGTGTGCTCTAAGCAGTTAGAATAGATAAAGATCTGAAACTTAAAAATAAGGTACTTGATTAGTTACACTTCTTCTTTGTAAATGCAAATAACTAATTAGCCAATCACATGGCAGCAACTCATGCTGAAGTTCAAATTGAGCGTCAGAATGAGGAAGAAAGAGGATTTTAGTGACTTCTAAAGTATCCAGTGAGCAGCAGTTGTCTGGACCAGAATGTCTTGTTGAGGTCAGAAGTCAGAGAAGGCTGCAGACTGGTTGGAGATGATGGAAAGGCAACAGGACGTCCACATGTCCGTATCCATAGGGAGCAGGAAAGCAGAATCATACGGTATACTGTAGGGTTTTGAACAAAGTGATGCAAAATGTCAAAATGGCTTTATAGGGTTATGGAGGTTGAGCCTGACATGAACATGGATGTTTCCAGGCAGGGAATGGTGATGAATCTGTATCTCCCTTTTTTTGGGTTAGTTCAGCTAGGTCACCTAAAGATAAGAAACCTTCTGTTGCCTTGGCTTGGTCTGTGACACATCTGAATATTCCAGAAGTAGTGCAGATATTTTGCCGAGAAGACCATGCCAGGGGCCCCTTCTGTCCACTAGGAACGGGAAACTGAGGCAGGATGTCCAGCCGGAGCATGCACCATGTCACAAAGCGTCCAACCTGGTTCTGGTGAGGTTGCCCTCATGGATTGGTAGGTGACATTTTGCAGCCTAATATGAAATAATTGTCAGATTATTGTTGTGGAAGCTCATTATGTGTTCTCCTTTCTTGTTCTTTTCATATTTTGTCTTCTGTAATGGTCGGATATTAGCAATAACTTTGTTAAGTTATTTTGAATATTCTTCTGTAATTGCCTCATTTCTCTTTGTGCGCTTAAATGGAGGCAGAACATTTATTGTGTATTTCACTCCAACATTCTGTAATCTAAGTATTTTTTGGCAAAGTTTTCAGGATGTAACAGCAAAGTTTGGCAATTAACCGCCGGTTTGTTCAGCATCTTCAATTTTACACAGTTCAGTACCTTCTCATTTTTTCTCAACCCAGTCTGACTCTGTGGCACTGCCTTGAGAGTTCTGAGGTTGCAGAAATAATTTTTTCATGTAAAACTTGTCCTGAATCAAATCAAAGGCCAGCAAGATCCAATCAGGATGGATGCAAGCATCATTGAACCCAATCCAAAATATTTGTGACCCAAACCAATCCAAACAGCGTGGAAACGTTGGAGATTTCACTTGGTATTTGGAGCAGTGATATTTAAAGTTTGATGCTCTGCTGACATGTAACAACAACAACTAAATCCCTAAAAGTAAAAGGTTGCTATGTTTGAAAAGCTACAACAAGATGTCTGGTGGGAAGACAGACTGAAGCTGAAGGAAGTACAAGTACGTTTGAAGGCTGGAGGGCACAAGCTAGGAGAAAAAAGTGCCGAGCTTTGACGTGAACTGTCAGGTTTGATGAAGTGATGAACAGCAGAGGAAGAGATGAGCAGAAGTCAGGACTCGGCTTGGCCCAGATGGACTTCCACAAACCCAACATTCAACTTCCTGCTTCATTCACGATCACACATAAGCTGACTTTAATCTGGAAAATCTGCGTTTGGTGACGACACATCCACTCCTGTATCACTCTCTCATCCAGTCAGTCTAACACCCGGGAAGCTGAGCCACACTGCTGACATCATGTGGGTCAGGTGGTGAATCAGGACAGAATAATCTGGTTCTCACCAGGTCCAAAGTGAGGTAAATACAACATGTGATGGGTCAGGTTCACAGATGCTGCAGGATGTCAGCAGTACCCCACAGCACAGCTGCACTAAAATGTTCTCATATGTAGCATTTTATTCCTGCAATCTTCTCTCTTCATCATCATCCACCCCACCTCTCCTTTCTTCCTTTCCTTGTCCAACAGCAGTCCATTATGGAGGAGCATATTTAGGTGAAATGCTGTTTACATCGACCAAGATGTTTCTCACACTCGCCTGGTGCAGCTTGTCTCCAGGTATTTACTCAAGTCCAGAAAGTGCTGAAGCGTGAAGCTCTTTGTTTGAATGTTGCAGGCGGTCGTGTGTGGAGCCAGCCCTTCTTGCTGGGGAGCTGGGCTGTCTCTGCGATGCTAACCTAGCAGCTAGATATCTGGAAATGACTTATTAGAAGCATAGAAAGTGAATACTTTAGCAAGATGACTGGGGTTGGAAATCCACAGAAGCCTTATTCTCAGGTGTGCATATATGATTTATTAGTGCACATCAGCAGGGTAATAAAGCAGGTCACTGCAGAAAGCAAACATTCTGCTACTGCTGCATGCAGCTGATCCAGTCAGAACCGGTCATGGCTGACTCCCGTTTTATTTCTGTTCCTTAGTTTCTGTTGGGCTTATTTTGTAGTCACGCCTCTTAATGAGTATTAGCTTTTGGTCGTGGCACTACACGTGTCTTTAATGCCGCTTTACTTCGCCAGTCCCACTCAGGTTTGGCTCATACAGCACCCATGCATGTTTGGTTCTCCTTACTTCCTGCTCACTGCACACCTGCTCCTCATTTACTTTGTTCTCCCTCCTCTGTGTATGAATAACCAAAGGCTTTTGTTCTTTACCAGATCATTCACATTACAAACTTACACCATGACAGAAACATCTCATATCGCAATGATAACGTCAGGAAAATCCTGCAAGAATTTCAATTGTGTTTTATCTCATTATTCCTTTTTCCTCATGAAATTTCATTTCCAACCCTAAATTACAAAAAAAAAGAATTAATGTAAGAAAAGCTAGCTGGTCACAGCTGAGGTGGCCCATGACAAATGAACACCTTCTTAGAATAGATTGTCTCTACCAGTATAGTGATGAGATGTATTAAGATAGTAAGCATAGCAATCACTAGTGTGTGTGGCCCTCCATCGTCTGCAGCTGGATCAAACTCAGTCAGACTCATCGATACTAAGCAAGTCACACAGTAGTTACATGTGCACAGATGTCAGGATATTGTCTGCTGCTGATGTTTTACAGAGTTTAATTTGCACAAAATTAAACGGGGTTCTCTAAAATGAAGGATGTAAAGTTCTCTGGCAGGTTAGCTTCTGAGCTTCCTCTGACTGACATATGGAAGATCACGATGAAAACATCTGTAGTTCTGTGTGAAATAAGATCCATGGGGCTGAATGTATCGGATGATCCTGCTGTTTATGTTCTTGGATTGCTCGTCTCCCTGCCTCGCTGGTCGTCTTCTGTCCCCACATTCATCAGGCTGTTCCAGTAACTCAAATGGTCATTTTATTTAATCTTATTAACTACTAATAATGGGTGCATTAGCACAGAGAATCTGGTTATTCAGTGTATATCACAATACAGGGACAACAAATTTTTTTTTTTCTAAAATGTTTTCTTTTTCATGAAATAATCTGATACTGTTGATTAGAATATCAATCACACAAACATACCCTGTTAGTTTGGTCAATCATTATTTTTTACACTCCTTTTTACTGCACTTTTACTAATTACTAACACTTCTTACTGCATCTATATTCATAGTTTTTGTGCTGCTACAATCAGTGAATTTAAGTAGATTTTACTTGTTTGAATTTTGAATGTTTTCTGGGTGAATGACATGTTTAAGGATAAGTAAGCTATGAGGTAACAGGATCCCCAGATGGGTTAAATAAAGCTATCTTTCGTTTTTCAGGTTTTTTTGCCATTCATCAGCTTTATCTTTTTTCTCGACAAAAAAAAATGTGGGAAGTTTTAATCTAAAATATGTCTCCTGTATGAATTTAAAGTTTTCCAGCACAAATCAATATGTTGCATCTTTCAGAGGAAGTTATTTATCATTATATTAAATCAAGTTCAGATGGCTGTTCACTGTTGGAAAATAATGGATAATAATTTGTACTGATTTTCATGAGAGAACCTGGCATTTGTTGAATGGGATCTGGAAGCCAGAGATCTATTGGAGCCATCAAGCCTGCATCAGCTTCACATCCACCATCAGGTTGAGGCTCTGACTCATTCACCTGTAACCTAATGGAAAGCTGCCATTTGATTTCTCACTGATGTTATTAACAATTAAGAATGAGATACTCTCTTTAGTTTGCCTAATTATCTTTTAGTGATAAGAAATTCTTTTATTCACTGATGTCACTGATTTAATCATCCTCAGAAACCAGGACTGTGAAAAAATCCACTGTGACCCAGATATCATCTCTTTCTTTCTAGAGATACGTGAAGAAAGATGAGTCACATCGGCTTGAAAATCACAGGATCTGTTGCTGTATTTAAATTTAGAAAAGACAGATGGGGGAAAATGACTCGGCTACACAAAGAGAGCCAAGAAAAAAAATCAGTTTTTTAATCTTAACAGCGATGCTGACCTCTGGTGATAACACTGATAATGTGACTTTAATGAAACTGGGTGTCAAGAGCAAAATGAGAACATTTGTTTATATTGTCAAGGGGCTGATAAATGAACTATAATATTAAGAGATCATCTAAAAAGCAACCCATAAATCTGGTTAAAGACTAACACACAGGTGAAGTTTGAGAATCCAGTGCAAGTTAATCATCTTTTCTCAATCTTGATCTGGATTAATCATCAAATATAGGACAGTGATAATAGCATTTACAAAAACATGCAGACAAAATCAGAGCAGTGTTTATGTAGGCAACATCTTTAACACTGAAAACACAAGCTGAAGTACAGACTGACACCTCTAAGCACCTGCTAACAAAGACGTGCAATAAAAATACTGCACAGGATGAATGAAGTATGTTATGAGACAGATTCCATCTGCAGCTTTAAAAGCCTTTTCTGTGCTGCTCTTTCATGCAAGATGGAAACAGACAAACAAAGCAATGCATGAAAAAAGATATCATGCAGAGACAGTCATACATCTGTAAACATCTGTCAACATCTGCAGACAGTAGTCAAATCAGATCTTTGCATAGCATCCATCCATTGAGAATGTGACGTAACAGGATAAACCTGGATGAAAGTTATGTGCGAGTGTGTAGACTGATGTGTTGTGACTCCAGTTCTCTACTCAGTTCAATTCCTCTTCACAACCAAGTCATCTCAGTCGCTATATGAGCCAGTTCATGGTAAATATAGCCTATAGAAAGCAACAGATTACATCCAATCTTGACATTGATTCCATCCTGAGCTGCACGGGGAGTTGAGCAACAGCGGAGACGTAAAAACTGTGTTCAACAGCAAGGAAATCCTCCGGCAGAACCCGGTTCAGGGAGGGTTTCTGCCTCGACCAGAAACAGGAACGAGAAAGTAAGAAAAGCAAGGGTGTCTGCCTCCTGAAGACAAACTGGAAACTGGTTCCGTGAATCACCAGTAGACCTGCAGTCTGAAAGACTCCGGGAGCCACCAGTAGATCTGCCATCGGAGCTTGGTCATGGAATAATGTGTAATCTGACTGGATAATGTAAATAGAACAAAGCCATATTACAAAGTAATAGAAGTAATAATAGTAATAGTGACTAACAACAAGATTACATCAAACTATGAATGTGGGTGCCTTCATCATTTCATCACTGGTCATGATAGTTTGCAGAATCAATACTAATTCTAAAAGTAATCACAACTACTGTCATTATCATAAGTATTGTCAGTATCACTATTACAGATCTATAACAAGGTTTTATATCAGGTGGCCTGGGGCTGAAAGGATGAGGTCGAGCTCATAGTTAAAATCTAAGATAGGAGGGACCGAGCTTCCAGGTTTAGTTATTTTCTTTGATCTTGTGAAGATTTTTGCACATCTTGATTTCTCCTTAAGCTGATCTACGTACGTGCTTCTTCTGCACCCCGCTCTGATGCTTGACTACTCCTCCTCCTCCCACCTGCAGCAGCTGAATGAAGTGCATCAGTGAGTCGCTCTCACAGCCAGACAGGAGAGCCCTCACATACTTGAGTGGAAAAGGTCACTTAATGATGTCATGATCTGATCCGCTGGCCTCGGCTTCTGATTAGACCCACCTGCATCTTGTAATCACACTCGTGTTGCTCACCTGTTCCCTGCATTTAGACCTGCTCATGTCGCCAGCCTGTCTGCTACTTGGTCACCGATCCAGAGCCAGTCCACAGCCATGAAATCAGGGTTTTTGACCTCTATTTCTGCATCACAAGTTTCTGCCTCAGCCTTGCCTGTGGGTTATATTTTGGATCTCTGCCTTCCAGTTGATGACCTTTACCTGCCCGTTGGACCCGGTGATGGTGTCCAGTCTTTCTGGCTAACTGCTTTACCATACGTTTCATTACTGGAAGTCCTGTTTAACAGATATATTACGTGTGGGCTACCTACCAGTGGATCTGTGACAATAATTAGCAACAGATTAGAATCCTCATCTGAAGTGTTGCTCAGTCAAATGACATGAATCTATATTAGAGTAGTATGAATTTTATCAGTCCTCTTCTATAGATAAGTTTATAAAGTCCTGAATGTTTTTCCATGTTAGTATTCAATGACAAAATATTCAGATTAAAATAATAAAGAGTCTTGATGAAGGCTTCATTTGGACACGCCCCCTCTAGTAGAAGCTGGTTTCAGGGCTTCTGTGTCAGACATTACATCATCAGTCTGAAGCAACTCTCTTCTCTTGCCTTACCCTTGACCAAGTTTAAAAGTCTGGGCTCCAAGAGATACCAAACATTGTCTGGAACTTACTTACACCGAGCATCACAGACCAATAGCTGCTCGCTTCAGGGTAGGAACGGCCTCCTGAAACCATGACCAGGTTCTCTCACATAGCTCATCGAACATAATCTGAGTCATTCTGAATCCATAATGTGTCTGTTAATTCCCGAGTGAGAATCCACTCCCAGAATTCCCTCTTACCCGTGTCCCTTCCCGTATGTTCGGACTTTACCTCTGCTTCATCTCCTGATGAGGCAGCAGCAACAGCAAGGAAACTGCTGTTCCACAATGCTAAGTATTTAGGACCAGAGTTTTCCAGAAATACAGTTTATGTGCTAAACTTCATTCAATGGAAACTCCTGAGAATCAAACTTGGTCCTGATGTTAGAAAATGTTAATATTAGGACCAATTTCAACTGCAGCAGAAATATTCCTGTAGAAATAGTGTTTATTACTTTACCAAAAAAATCTGTAATGCAGCAAGTGTTAAACTAGCTGAATACACAAAGTACAGAGTGCAAAATAAGTAAAGATTGTTACTATTAGTATTATTATTAATAATAATATTGATATCAATAACAACAACAATAATGATAATAATAATAATAATTATTATTATTATTATTATTATTTATTATCATCATCATCATCATCATTACAGTAAATGATAAAAAAAACTGTTTTTGAATTGTTTTATTGCTTGATACCTGACAGCATAACATTGGCTGCACTGCCTGTAGAAAAACCACCAAACCAAAAAAAAGTAAAAGGTTCCAACTGACCAACAGGAGTCAAACTGCAACCTCAGTACCCAGCAGCACAGAACCATGACTTAGTTTTGACACAGAAGACCAGTTCTGTGTAAATGTGCTCATTGTGCATACTTTTCCCCCCGATCGGCTCATCCTCACACTAAGATGCACACATGTGATGAAGGGCGTCCAGAAACAGCAGATTTTCTTCCCTTTTTAAATGAGCTATTGTTCAGCGCTGTCACATCTGGAGCAACACTGTGCAGAGTGAAGGAATAAAGCAGATGTATGCAGGGTGCTATAAGCCAAGGTGCTTATTAAAGTTGTCAATGCGACACCCTCTTAGGAGAGCTTCAGATGCCTCTTCCAGCCACGGCTTCTTTAGAGGAACAAAAAGCTTTCATGGCACTTGGAGACTGTCAGACTCTTTAATTCTCTTCAATGGAGTTGAGTCATTTCACATAAACATCCAAGTCAATAAGGCCACAGATGTATGTCTCTTTCCATTTCATGTCTTTGTTTTTATAATCACTTTTGTTGTTTTTTTCCCACAGCAGTGACTAATTATTTAAATAATTTTATCTTTATGCAAATATACAGAGAACTATTACATCTAAATAATAAAAAAACAGTCAAGGAATGGATATTTGAAGCTATAATGCAAAATTATTGATCATTCTGCTCCTCCCTGGCAGGTATTTGCTGTTGCAGCCTGATTTATTGGATGATAAACAGGTATGCAGTCTTCCATCTGGCCTCTGCATCCTTTATGAGGACCCCAAACCATGGAAACGTCAGTGATTTAATGGTGTGGTGATCTGGTGAGGGGTGATGGACCGTTGCCCGATCCAGATGGTGCCTGAAAGAGAGAGAAAAGAACAAAATGGAAGAGAAGGAGTAAAGTTGGGGCAAACGGGAGAGGTGCAGAGGAAGATAGAAGGAGGAAGAAGAGGAAAGGCAGCAAAGATAAAAGCTGTTTAGAGGTTTCTCAGCCTCAGGACACGGCTGGGCAGCGACGGCTCCAAAAATGCACCCAGTGGTGGGTGGGTCAATCCAAGTATCGATACCTGTGATACCACACAGTATCATTCCATACCAGCGGGATGAGATCAGTATTTTTCTTGCAGGGGACTTTTGGGGCAAAAAGCCAAAGTGTGAATGAGAGCCAACTTATAGTAGGTTTTTCTTTTTCGCTAATCTGACCCACTGACTTTATTTTTCTCAGATAATTGTGTGACTAAAATGAATAACAGTTATTTTTATTATTTCATTATTTTATTTTATACTGCTGACAAACAAGGCTTGAATTTAAATGCCTGAATTCTAAAGATTTGTTTAGTTCTAAAAATGGGTTTTCTACAATCATAATTCTGATCAGTAATTAAAGGGAAAACCAATGACTGGAATTACAAGCAGAAAGTATTGGTGATGGTAGTAGCCTATTGAATCAGTACCAAATAGTTTCAGTATCAGTATAATGTCACTATGCCATCAATGAAGTCCATAACACAGATTATTGAGGTCGAAAAGTTACATAATGTGTCTTTACGGTTTGAGGTTTTCTAATCCGTAATATCTAAGTCACACAGGAAAGCATCTCATGTCCTCGTTAGGTCAGGTAATCATTATTTAATCCAGTTCCTGTGCATTACCTTTACTGTAGTGTACAAAGCTGGGTGTTTATCCTGCAGGTGGTAAAAATTCCACCATTTTTCCATCCCACTGCAGGGTCATGTAAGGCTGGAGTCAGCAGCTAGACGAGAGGTGGGTCCCCCCTGCACTGCCTATTGCATGTTTTACAGGCTGGTGCGCCATCTTTGCTTTTGTTTTTATTTTGATTTGAATAATTTGATCTTTTTCTGTCCTGCACCTCACATGGAGCAAAGACAAAGCAACAGACGGATGTTGTGTAATCTTAGTTTAATTCCCTGCGAGTTGTTCTGCAACCAATGCTCCTCATCACAATCATTCATCGAGAGTAAAACACTGTTTTTAGCCCTACGGAGCTTGAAGGAAAGGACTCACAGCAAGGAGCTCTGTAATTCATTGAAATGGTTTCTAAATCTTCTTCTCAGGGAGCGGAACATCCATGATTACAAATGTAGAAGGGTTGCGCCTCAGTCCATACCTTTCAGATGCTAATTTCTCGTCACAAAGCAGGATTTTGGGGTATTGAGACACTGTAAAACATTATGTAAAAACCTCAGAGCTCAGACTGTTCCTGGATTTAACCCTTTAACTTTCACTGAGCTAAAAAAGAGAAAGTTTCTTTGTATTTTCTCTTTTCTTTCAAACAAGCAAAATATGAGCTAATATTAAATATAAATTTAAATATCTAGCAAATAGTTGAGATTAAAGTTAATGATAAAGTTATGACAGTGAAATGGTCAAAACTTGAAACAGCAGTGGGATAACAGACACTTTTTTTTGGTTTTACATACCCAAACCATCATGCAGGTTTATATACAAATCTTTACTAAAATTAATGATTATCACTGAAAAATGTGTTCTACCAAATGGTAGAGCAGGAAGACAAAGGGTTTTTAAACAAAAGTCCCTCATGTTTTATGAATGACAATCCTGCACATGCAAAACTTTCATTGCAGGGTGCAAAAATATGCTCCTGCATCCTTTGACTGACAGTTTCAGAATTAATAAAATATCAGTTTTTTGGTGGATTCATTTATGCTCAGTGACTTTTTGAGAGCATCTTCATTAATTCTTCCAGATTTAATCCTGAACCTGATGGTTATTAGTCCCCAAAAGCACCTTTCAATCTCAAACATGTGATGTGCAGCCTGTATCAACGAGCTAGCGCCTGCTTCGCACCACTGACCTCCTCCAGCCTCTCCGTGTCGGCATCACTTTGCTTAATTAAGCAGCTGCAGATCCTGTTCAGGGTAAAAACAGGGCGACACAAGTAAATCCATTTATGAGCCATTTCCACAAACGGCTTCCCTCCAGCCTTTGTTTGACAGTCTGACTCAACTGCGTTGGCATAAATAGGGCTGGAAAGTGGGAAGGATCGGCTGCTAGTCAGAGAAGGAAAAACTGCACAAGGAAAAGTCTGGAAACTTTTTGCTGAAGGACGCCACCAAAGACAAATTAGCCCTCAGAAGAAGGTCGGGGAACGCCTCTTCTCATTACAGACTTAATTTATTCTTTGGATATGTGGGAGCGAAATAAGATACATGTGCCCGTCATGCGTAAGCGAGTTGTCAGTTAACTAATCAAATCACATGGTGGTTCAGTCTGCTCGCTTTATTTGGAATCGCAGCGGAGAAAAAGAAGAGTGCGACTGGTGGGTCAGAATTCCCGTCATGGGACGTTTCTACATTTTGGGATGTTTTGTGGAAATGATTTTAGCTTGATGATGCTATGCTAGTTATTCAGGTGTGTGTTGTTCATGGCTTTTGTTTTACATTAATTTATTGAATATTTGTTATTCTATTTCAGTTCTTAGTTGTTTTTTTAATTGCGCTCTCTGTTTGCGCATTGAGGTTGCCTCGTTGTCTCACTGTTATTTGGACATTGTAAATAAAAATGTTGAACTTGAACTTGATTTTATCCTAAAAGATGAAAATATAATCCCTCTAGGAAAGACATATGTCCAACATGAATGGATTTAATAGATATGACAGTAGTTCATATAAACCAGGGGTATCAAACTGGATCCAGAAAGGGCCGTGTGGCTGCTGCTTTTCATTCCAACCATGCGGCAGCACACCAGACTCCACTCATCTCATCAAGTGAATCCATTCTTAGCATGAAGGCTTGATAAGATGAGTGGCGTCTGGTGTGCTGCTGCATGGTTGGAATGAAAACCTGCAGACACACGGCCCTTTCTGGAAACTAACCCCTGATCTAAACTGTCCTGCTGTGATCAGTATAAATCATTTCCTGTTTGTTAGGGCACATTCATGAAAACAACAATGACGTCAGAGAACGCACGGCATGCATCCTGGACAGATGAATGCCTGGAAAACTTCTGTAGACACCTAAAGGGTAAGCAATCCATCACAGAGTTCCACACTACTGTTCCTGAGATACTGATGATGATATGAGCCGTAGCTCATATTATCATCTTTAAGTTTGACTTTTCAGGGTCAAACCAGAAATTGCACATGCTCTCCTTTAGAAGATAAAACTTGAAGCAGTTGCTTCCTGTATGCTGACTTCCTGTATACTGACTAGGGGCCTTTTCACATGGCGTGCCACACGTGCTCGAGCACAGATCAATTCTTTGTGAACACAATCCGGGCTGTGCCGGACGTGACATGTGGGCTACAAGCGGAACTGATCAAAGCAACCCCCGAC
Organism: Craterocephalus eyresii; assembly: GCA_037177035.1. Taxonomy (NCBI): domain Eukaryota; kingdom Metazoa; phylum Chordata; class Actinopteri; order Atheriniformes; family Atherinidae; genus Craterocephalus; species Craterocephalus eyresii. The sequence goes on along the minus strand of JBBBVT010087808.1, from coordinate 317 downwards.
CCTACCGGCAGGTTTAACATGAGCAACACGATTGGCTTCACTGTAAACAAACGTGGCGATCGCGAGCGCAAAGCGATTACTGTGGAGTGATTTAAAATGTCCAAAACATAAAAGATGACTGCCTGGCTTGCATCCATAGTGGAGAAGAAAACACTAAGTAACAAGACCAGTTCGCTAAGTTATTGATATACTGAGGTGAAGAGTGAGGGTTTGCTTCTTCCTCGGTTGTTTGCTATCAGTGAAGTTTCCTCAACACTGCCACCTAGTGTTCTGGCGCCGACATTACCAAGCGTGCCCGAGCCTGGTTCAAGCACTGG
>JBBBVT010087383.1:0-13926 GCA_037177035.1 Craterocephalus eyresii | reverse complement strand
CTGTCAATAATGTGGGCCGCATCAATTCTCATTAATGTGTAAAGCGGCCCAACAGCCTGTCGACTTGTCGGCCCACCGGGGAATTCCCCGGTTTTCCCGTACGTCAGTCCGCCCATGTCGAGGGGTTGTGGACTGAAACTGTAAATAGTGTAAATATTTTTGTAAATATAACCAACCCTCGTCCACCTCACATTCGGGAGCAAAGAACACAATAAAGCTCGTTCAAACGCAAGCCTTTGACCACAGTTCTTTCATCTGGCGGATAGAGCCTCGGCCCATTGCACTGTCTGTGGAAGCAGACAGGGTGGAACCAGGGACCCAATTCCATCACACCTTAAAAGCACAGTTTCTAAGATGTACTGACATGAAGTTGTAAAGGTGGGTATTTGCGAATAGATGGTCAGTGGCCAAAATTCTTCAACATGAAAAATACTTTTCATCAGTGAGTGGATCTAGGTGCTCTAGTGATGACTACACAAAATTACTTCAATATGCCCATAAATGTGCCTGAGGCTTTGATTATTTAGTAAATGTTTCACTACAAGTGTTTGATGTGTTTCTCAAGTTCCCTGACTTCTTGCTGGGTGGCACTCTCCGGACTTTTGGGCTGCCTTTGGTTGAAACGTGGGCTACAATTGTGTTTTGTGAACAGCATGTACAATTCACTTTACTTATTGTTCACTAGGGCGTGGTGCTTCCCAGAGGCTGACATCTATTGCTCCCTGAAGCAGGGCCAAGTAGCAACCAAAATCACACTGAACGAGGGTTGTAATTGGCTTAATGGTGTTAGTTAGAAAACCAAAATCCATTAAGGCTTGAGCAGATCAAACCAGGACTCTTCTAACTGTGGACCTGACCATGTTAACCTTAAAGCAACAGAAAGATCAACTAAAATGAAAAAAATTAGGAGTGAATCAATGAGTGATCAATCTTCCTTAAAAGATTTTTGCGGTTAAAACATGTCAGAAATGCAGCAGCACAAGATTGTACAAAACTGTTTGACCAATAGGGTGTGGCAAGTGAGTCAATACCAAACCGTTAAGTCTGCAAAATCCATGGGGTCAACCAACTGGTCAATTTTTATCTGTTTCATCCCCAAGACATGTCAGATATTTTTGAATGTGAAAGAAAAAGTTAGAGGTTTCTTTTACTATGCAGTGTTATTTATTTATAAAGGTTCATTAGTATTTCACATTGATCCAAGCTCTGCAGCCTTCTTTATCATTGTCTCACTGTCAGAAGACTTTCTTTTCCAAAGTCATTAGCTTCTACGATCTCCTCACCCAGCAAGTTACTTCCTGCTTTGCTTTGGTGTTAAGAAGCTTTTCCTACTGGTATCTTGAGTGAGTTCATGAATTATTGATAGAACAATGTTAATAATTTATCAACAACTAAAACATTAAAACTACAATACTACACATGGCATTTCCTTATTTTAAAAGCTGACTTAACTTTCTTATCCTCACAGGCCTCTGTAGTCACAATAAAGAGTAACCAAATAAGCCTCTAAACTTAAGATTTCATGTACATTTGTACAATACACTTTTGCCTCTTTTTTATACTGTTTCACCCAGCTGTCAGATTCACCAAGACTTATTTCATGATTATTACTCCTCACAGCAGTGGATTGGGTTAACTGCCTCCAGACTACAAAACTTTTTCCTGAAATTATGTTTTGTTGCACAGTTGCTTCAAGGGATGAACTAAACTGTCAAGTCAGAACTTTGCTTCAAATAGTCTCTATCACCTGTTTCAGCTTACTCATAAAGTGCAGTGTTGAATTGGTAGACAAAGATGTGCACTGAGTTCTTCTAGCAAAGAAAGCACCAATATCTGTCAAATAATCGAGTTCCAAATCTTTTGGTGAATTTACATTGAATGGTTTTGGGCCAAAATGCATTCAGGATCTTCTGGTTTGTTATGAACCTAACAGGTCGCACAAGTCATCAAGGTTGAGTGAACTTTCTGTTCGCAGAGTCAGAACTGAACACGATGCGGCAGTATTCAGTGTCTACGCTCCTCACATGAGCCAACACCCAGAAAACTGCAGGTCTGCTGGTTAAAATGTTTATACTGGCTCCCTTTTACCAAAACAGCTACTAATTCCTTGCATTTTGTTTCATTTCATTTGAACTTTTTGTTTGTTTGATATCTTTTTAAATAGCCTTTTAAAGTTTTATTGTTAGCATGAATGTTAATGTTTCTTCTTCCACTCCTAATTATTTTGACTCGTCATGTGCATGAAATGTGCAATACTAGGGGTCCTCAATGTTTTTCAGACCAAGCAGCCTCAAACAGATCCAGAGATGGAGCAACAGGGACCATCATACAGCTAAAAGGCATGCGTATTGTGACCTTGCATATAACCGCTCAGAGAAAATCTCTGTGAGTTATGGTAAAAACAAGTGTTGGATAATCATTTGTTTATTGTCAGATCTCCTGTCATTTGAGCCTACTCACATTGGGTATTGCCCCCTCAGCACTTGCATTTTCACCTGAGGTCCCTAAGTTGAAGGGTCAATCTCTCTAGGGTGAATCTCTTTAGTGTAGTCAAATTACAAAATAATCAAGATGTTCTCATAACCTTTTTTATACATTTGGCAACAGTTGGCCAATCACAGGGAGCCCGGCAGAACTGGGATGCAACATGCAGCTTTGTGACTTACACAGAATCAATATAGTGACAACAGGGTCCTCATCGTTGTGAGCTGGAGGGTTGAGGGCACAGGTCTAGGTGAGCGTGAGATGTATATTGTTGAATGTCCTCATCCCTGAACTGAAAAGATAATCCTCTGCTTCCATTTATCCACTCACAAATTTCTTAGGAAATGTAAATAAACGGTTGGGTACAAGTAGGACGCGGTTACACACGGTAAATAAAGACACGGATACTGCTGCGTGCACATTCCTGCAGTTTAACCGACCAATTTTCTCGTGAGAAAAAAAATAAGTGGTTACCGTGATAAAGTTACACAGCACTTCGCAGTAACACCAGCGGCTGGGCAGTCTGCTGCTTCTGTAACAAGCCCATCTGGTCATGTTCTGATCATTTCTGTCTGACAGTTCAAGTTTGACTCAGGATTGACAGCTAAAGGACCGCATCTTGGCCTTGTGATTTTCTTGCCTTAAAAATAGTGCCAGCAATAAGACCTCGCAAAAACCATGGAGGTCTTTGTCGAGGCAACAGTTTCAGATGAACCTGCTTTCAGATTGAAGTTGTGGTGGATTCTTGGCTAGTTTAATAAAGGGAAGAAGAGTGCAGTGGGCTGGGATCAGGATGAGACTGTGAAAATACACAATATAAATAAAAGCAGTCGTACATCTGGTAATGACATGCACATAACTGTACTAAATGCTTGTATACAGTTTATGGTTCTTAACTCAACCAAACAAAGCTTTTTCCTGAAAACAAATCAGATTTCATCATGAGTAAACACCATTCCATTCTCTTACTGAATCCATCCACAAGCTTGGTGCTCACAAAAGATCATCCCCCACCTTTTCATTCTCCTGTAAACTGAGAATTCAGCTAATCCCTGAAGGGAGCTGAACTCCCTGCTGAGTTGAGCTCTGCTTTTTTTCTCCCTTGCATGGGGTGACGCAGTCAGAACATAGAGGGCAAACATCAGTGGTCTATTTACTCACTTACAGGATAATCTGTTCCACATCACTTGGCTTACACTGTTTGCCTTCCTGTGTATGACAAATATGTGGGTTAAATTCAAATAAATCAATGACAGGAAAATCTTGGAAATCCCTGCTTCACTGATATTCTTAATATGTTTGTAATTCTCACCAATGACTGCAGAAGGAAATCTTTTTTATGTTTTTTTTGTAGTGCTGTCAGTTGATCAAAATTTTAAATCACGATTAATCCCATGAGGGTTAAAGTTAACTCATAATTTGCATATTAATCACAGTATTTAAAAAAATCCTTTGTATTGGGATTATATGTAACTTTATTTTGACTATATTGTTACCATAGCAGTGTCTCTAAAATCTAAATTCTGCTTGGCCATCAAGCTATGCCCATTATAACTGATAATAGAACATTAAAATAATTTGTACTGATATACGTAAGTAGTGTCTGATCATCATTAACACAGCTCGCTGCAGTTAGATGCACTAGTCTGCTTATATGAGTATCCGAAGAACTCTAGATTTGTACTTTGAATGCATATCTGACCACATAAGCTGAGCATCATCTACAGAGTTACGATTGGTCCAAATGTTAGTCTAGATATGTCTTTGTCTGAAGCTTATGTATCAATAAGATTTTCACATTAGTTTCGGAAGGTTGTTTTGTCATACTTTTTGTAATAAACCTTTTTGTTAAGCATAACGCTAGTTTCTGGAGACCTTTTTTCCTGCAACCCTCTGTTCTACATCATCTACCTCAAGCAATAAACTTTATGTTTTTGGAATTTTCTCAGAAAATGTGGGACAACATCTGGGCTGTACATTGATTCATGATGGGTTGCCTGTGCTTTACACGCTATTGGTGGGGAATGCTTTTTAAATATTTATTCATTTTATTGGAGGAAGCCAAAGTTGGGATGAAGATAAAATCGGATAATTGTGCAACCCTACCTATGGGGGTACTTCTGTACATATTGAACCTTGAGGGTGAGAAATGTACTCCTTTAGCACCACTTGTTCCTCACAGTGTGAACCCTGACATGCTTCTGTGGAAATTATTTCATTTGCTTGTGTTGTGATTTCATTCTTTCATTCATTTCCCACAGCTCAAGGGTCATGGTTGAGATGTAGGATGCAGATGCACTGATAAATTCACTACTTTGGTTTTTGGTTCAGCTCTCCCTCAACTATGGCAGTCTATTTCTTCCACTGTTCCTTCCCCACTTGTGAAAAAAATTACACAAAATACTTAAACTCCTCCACTTGAGGAAGTGACTCACTTCTAAAGGCCTCTACATCCTCCGCGAGAAGCAAGAATATTGTTCTTGTTCTCCGGGCCACAAGACCAAGAAAAGGCATTTCATACTCCGCAAGAAGCAGCATGCAAGATGGAGGGAAGGGGCTTGTCTGTGGCTCTATGAGCAATGAGTCAGTTTACAAACTTATTCATTAGTTTACGTGAAAACTGGTCAGTGACAGTGCATGACTGTGCACGGGGCGTATCTGTGTATCGTGTGTTGGCATTGTCTCTGTACTTTCTCACCCCCTCGATCAGTCGTTAGTTAAAGCTGTAAATTCATCCTCATAACAGTAAAAATACAGAAGTCACTATGTCCCCCTTCATGCTTTCACACCTTATCTACGCCCACCTCTCATGTCTGCCCAATCACACAACACTTCCCCGAGCCCCTTGGGAAAAACTTTGGCCAGCTCGATGTAGCAAGAAGTGTCCTCATTCACGTCCGGCAAGAACAAAATGACGTCATATACACTTCTCGCGGAGTATGTTGAGGCCTTTAGTCAGAAAGGGCCAACCAACCATTCCACCTGAGGGCACTCAGACTGCAATACTTTTCCCAGCCATTTTTAACTGTGAAATTCTCCAGCACCTTCTTGAGCTCTCCACTAGATTAGGCCAACAGGACCACATGTTTTGCATAATTGATCAAAATCTAAACAGTGTTTGTGCAAGAGGAATTGTCAGGGAACCCAAAGTGATTCCAAAAGAAGAAAAACTCCATGGTAATATATACTTACATGTTAAGGTATTTTTTTCAAACAGATGTGTGCACACTGATGTTTGGTGGATGTAGGGCCTCTCTAACCCTCAGCTTGGTTTTGTGGTAGATATTTTAAAAGTGGTTACCAATCCTGTGTGATATGATATTTCCCACATTTAGGGAAAAGCAAATATGGTTGTAGATACCTGGAGTAGCCCCTAAAAAAGCCGGCCATGAGGTTAGAACTTAATACAGCTGAAGAATTGAATGGTTATCTTACATATGATCTTCTTTTACTTATTTATTTTTTTACATATCGTATGACCTGGATTACATGTTGGTTATATCTACAGAAGACAGGGCCTGTCAAGAAGAGCATCATGAGCTGCTATAACTGTTGCAAAGGACATACTCACATATTTAATAGCATAGAACAATCCCTAACACAAAGCTCAAATGTACTTGGATTTATTTCTTTGTAGATAAATAACTGTTATGTTCCTAGTTTGGATCAAGATGTTTCATTTTTTTCTTCAGAATAACAGCCTTCTAATAGCCTGTGCCACAAATCCACACTTACACAGACTTGGGTACACAATCTCTGATTATATAATGTCGTACACTCACATCCAAGCTGATAAACGATGAGCCTTCCATGGAAATGGTCTTGCACTCAGATTTTCTTCATATATTATTTGATAAATGAGGGTCAGTGTCCGAAACTACAACATAATCAAAAGAACTGATAAATTAAATGAAAGAAAACAACAAAACTTTAGAAAAATGCAAAAAAGGAAAATGTTATAGAAGAAAGAAGTCCTAGAGATTCATTTTGGGGAGGAGCTATGCCAGCAGTTGGCATTCGGCCAGAGAGGGAGGAAGCTGTAGAACCTTAAGAGACCCCACACATACAGTACACGTGGAGAACATGCAAACTCTGCACAAAGGCCCCTCCTGAGACTCCAGCAACCTTCTTTTATTGAATTTATTTATTTATTTATTTATTTAATGTACAGGACAATTCAATGTACTTCTAATTACAGAAAAGTGCATTAAAACAGAAAAAACTCTTAAAAGAAAGAAATTAAATGAAAACAGAAGAAAAAGATCTTAAATCAAGATTAAAATGGACAACAAATTAAAAATATGATCAAGTTTACAATTCAAGCTTACACGAAAAGTTAAAATTTTGACTTTTAACTAAAAATTTTACAGTTGATAAAATCAACAGTTATGATGATTTTTCATTCAGTTTTACATCATAATTGTTTATGTGCATAGTATTTTAAATGATAATTATTATTATTATTTCATATGGTTAAGAGAAATAAATATTATGTGACTCCTTTTGCTTACTATCTGGTATGTCACATGAGCACTGACTATTTATAAAAAACTGTTAAACAGAGCTTCACACTCCAAGGTTTCACCATTTTTTCACCATTTTGCATTGAAAAAATGTCTCTTTTGATTGGAATCAAAATAACTTAGGCAGTGAAGAGTATTTAACAACACATACTCCAGGTGAAAAAGCAAAATTCATATAAAAGCTCAATTCTCTTTGCAGTTTTAATTTGTGTTTTTAATGGTATTACTCCCATGGCTCGTGAACTGGAGGCGGCATAACTTATCTATCTTCAGTAGTTTGCAGGAGAAGTTGCTGACGGCTTTTTCTGCTTGAACATTTAGCTCAGACCCTCCAGAGGATTTTGTACAGCGGGCTTGTGTCAGCTCTCTTTGCTTACCTATAAAGTGTCCTGAGTCTAGCACCGAGTATGGTACTGTGGCTCTTCAGATTTATGGAAATTAAAAACTGAAAGTGGTATATGTTTCATGGTCATTCAGTTGCCTGCTGGTTGTAATTTACCTCTGCTATGGGAACCTTATGAAAGCTATGTCTCAGAGCTGTACCACCTAACTTTGGTTTATTAAAACAAAAACTTTTATGCTGGCATGTTCAGGTCACTCAGCTGGCAACCACTTTCCACTTGCAATAAACTCATGGTATTGGATTACGAGAAAAAATAAATACATTTCAAGTGATTTTGGCTGAAAGCATATTGTGTGTGTATGTTGGGGATGTGTGAGTAGAAGTTACCTGCGATCAATGGCAAATCAATCTTAAGAAATTAGCTGTGGTGTGGCTCAGTGGATGGAGCCATCGCCTACTAAACAGGAGGTAGGCGGTTCGATTTCACTCCGGTACATGTCGAAGTGTCCTTGGGCAAGACACTGAACCCTACCTTGCCTCCCGATGTGCCTATTGGGTGTATGAATGTGTGTGAATGGTTACTTCCCTTGCACCCAGTATGTATCAATATAGGTGGTGTGTGAATGGCCATGAATGGGTGAATGTGATATGTCATGTGAAGCGCTTTGAGTGGTCTGTGACCAGAAAAGCGCTATACAAGTACAGTCCATTTACCATAAAAAGAAAGCATCAAACATAAAATACCATATCATAACATATTAAATGTTTTATTTACCATAAATCTAAAAACAGAAAGTAGGCAGGTCAGCCATTGAATATTTTCCACACAATTTTATCAAAACAAGTGAATAGAACACGAAGCAAGAAGCACTATTATGTTTTGTGTTGAGTGATATCACACCTTATTTTATAAAAAAAAAACAATGACATGTCTGAATGGGATTAGGTAGATGTTTATAATTATTTAGACTTGACTTGTGTCATATCCAATAATAAAAGGAAAACAAACTATACAATGAAGCCAACATTAATATTCCCATAAAGAGTCCAAATGTTATAAATAAAAAAAGACAGCAATTTTCTGTAAAAGAGTAAAAGGAAATAAACAATAATCAACCCCACCCCACCCATCAATTTGAAATAGCAGATTGAGATTGAGCATAATTGATATTTTACAAATGTTGTGTTTTTACACATTTGTGTAAAGCTGAAGAATGACTGACAGGTCTTAATGCTCTGTGTTACTGTGCGCCATAGTGACACTCCCTTCACAGTCATTGTTTGGTATTTGGCTGCTGGTTTGTTGAACATGTGACTTAATCTTCATGCATGATGTGTTTGCAGATTTATCACGTCACTAAAACGGAAATACAGAACAGAGTACAGATTTGAGCTGCATGTCAACATGAAGTGCGTTGATATAAAAAAACAAAAAAAGACAAAAGAACGAAAATCCTGAGTCACTAAGTGAAAGAAGTTTGTGAAATTATTCCTAATAGAGAGTTAAATGCTCTTAAGTCTGTTGTTCTTAATCAGTGTAGCACAAACAAAAAATATTTGACTGTCATGAGAAAAAATTGAAGGAGGAGATCTGGAGGAAATCCTCACAATCCTATTTTCTGTATACTTTGTATTTAAGGGAGTTGGATACATAAGACTTGCTTCTCTAGAGATTTAAATTGTATAGTGTCTTGTAAACCCATGTGGCCAGGGCACATTTGTAGATGTCACTTAAACAAATCAACAAGTGCAACCAGTCATAGGTGTTATAACAACCAGATTTTTACGTTTTTTAAATTGAAATCTGGCAAAGCAATTAATCGGCATAGAATGTTTTTTAGACGTTCTAAGTAAGTAATCAAGAAAAGTCTGAAGAAAGGTCTGAATAGCTAGCCTACAGGAAATGCTAGCATCAACCTTCGAAGCCTTATAAAAGCAGAAAAATTGCTTCAAGTTGTCAACCCATTTCTTATTCTTAGAAAAATGCATTTTATGATAATTCTAAAATGTACTTTATTATTCATTTGACCTTTCTCACTTCTGGCAGTTCACCACTCATCTTTTTACAATTTCAAGTTATTTGTTGGACCTGATCTGTTTCAATTTTAATTAGGAAAAAAAAAACTTGGGGGACATTAGTGTTTATTGATCAATAGTGAATGTAAACAATTTCAGATTTTCATTACTTAAATGTAAAAAGTCACATTTTTATCTTCATGGACAGGTTTGGATTGGACTGACTTCAAAAGTGCTCCAATTATTTTGGTTAAAATAAGAGTTCTACAGATAAAAATTTATGTCAGCTTACCTGAAGTAAGAATTTCCATTCATTGGAAATGTTTCAAATGTGTATTTTTATTTATTCATTTATTTTTTTGTTTTATTGAAGTTTATTGAACATAAGACAAGAAGTAAAAACAAACAAGAGGAGAGAGATTAGATGAAGAAAAAAAAGTCTTTGTTCAAAAGGAGTTTGAAGAAGTCAGTGCTTATTTAATCCCACCCCTTCGCTGCACAAAACAATTGAATACTGTTCAAGATTATAACTACATAATACTAACATCATATTATATTATGTTATTTTACACACTTTATCACAAAATATGATATTAATTATTCCCATCACAACTAGAGAATACCAATGATAACACAATAAAAATGACATTAAAATGGCAATAATAACAATAGCAGCAATAGCCAGTCATGATTATAATAAGAATCAGTCATTTTTTCATTAAATTACATTCAATCATTTCTTCATTAAATTACAACTACCAATAATACTACTACCAATAATCACCATCATCATCATCACAGTCACTATAGATAATAATAACAACAGCATCAACAATACCCCATATAAGAATAATAACTATATCTGATAATATATAATCAACACTCGCTATTTTCATACTTATCAAAGTTTTGTATTCAAACCTATCTAACATTTTTAATAGTACTCAACTCAACTTTATTTATAAAGTGCTTTAAAACAGCTATAGCTGCAACAACGTGCTTTAAACGTCATTAATTTATTTTATTTGTTACCATTTAACTAAGTACAATAAGGAAATAATCTGCTTTTCAAAGTTGGTTTATTGTAAACAAAATATCACATGGTTCTAAATCTGTTGCTACAGCACAGGGAAGGGGCTAAAAATCGAAGCTAGTGTTGGGAAATCTTGCTTATTCTATCTTTGGCTTCTGACGAACAGATACGCTGATGGAATTGAGATGATAGTCATTGATGGGAGGGTTTATACTGGTTAACGTACAAACTGTAACATTGGGTTGGGCCTGATCAGAGCCAAACCCTAAACCAGAAAAACTAGTCTAAGATGATGAATTGGCAGGTAATCATCATGTATTACCCACAGAGACCTCAGTAATCATCTGTAAATAGGCCAACTGGCTGCTTTGAATCTCCTTATTGAAATAGTGCACAGTGCCTTCTAATGCAAACTTTAATTTGTTTGATTAGTTGATTAAAATATGGTTTAGTGAACCATTTTTTAGAATCTAAAAATCTATCCATTTTCTCATAGTTTGTGTTTTTTTCCTCTTTGTTTTTTACCTTCCTGCAGGCATAGCTGGCGTCAGAGATGCACGTTTCTTATAGGTTCTTTCTGAGGCAGACTAACAGTCTCCACTGTGTTTTCTGGTTTGTCATTTCTTTCTATTCTTCTCCCTCTTTTCTCTTTCCTTATTTCAACTAGGCAGATGGCTGCCCTCTCTGAATCTGGCCCTACCAGAGCTGTCATCCTGCTAAAGGTTCATATCATTTTCACTGTTTCAAGTGTTTAATGATAAATTATTTAAAAAAAAAATCATAATTGCCTCAATACTAATTTGTTTGTGATTTGTTTGTGATTTCACACTAATACTAAATTGAAATATGGGTGCACTGTTTATGCATCTTGTGTTCATTCACTTATTTACTTCAATTGTGCTCAAATTTGGAAAGAAAGAAAATATAAATAACCCATGCAGAGATACACTAATCAACATTGATTCATCAGTGATGCGCACAGATGTGTACATTATTTTATCTGTTTTTTTATTTTGAAATTATGTCCTCATCAGGGTTCCATTTGGAGCTCTTTACAATATTTGTAAAATTCATGCAAAATCGAGTTTCTTATATCTTTATTTTTATTTTGAATAATGTTAGTAAAGGTTATGACAAGCTAATCTTTAAAGAAGCTGGGAAAGCTGCAGAGCAAAAATGGCTTCAGGAATGCACATAATAAATGTCAGTATACCTTCAAAGCAAGTCAGAAGCAAATATTTGTGCAATTTTAACAATGCAAGGTGGAAAAACACTGAGGACATGTCATTCTGTTTTAAGTTGTCAATAAATAGGCATTAATGTAAGCTGTCAAAACACATTTTCCAAATTTTTAGACAACATCATCATGAAAAATTTTAACGGGTCACAGGTTCAATGACTGATGTTTAGGGTTTTCTCAGCAGTAGTGGTTCAGTTACATGTACTACTGGAGGAATTCACATAGAAGAAAATTGTCCTCTTTCATATTTAACATTGAAAAAGTAGCTATTCCATTAAGAATTTGTGTCATCATCTTATTTCAATATAGGTTTTTAGTTTTATATTGAATAGAATGGAAATAATAGAAGTTAAAAATAATGGATAAAATATTAAGACATGTGACTGATAGCTCTTAAAATTTATAAGGAAATAAACCATGCAGCATCCATTTTCAGACAAAGCAAAATAAAACAAACAAAAAAAATAAGAAACAACCACGAATAATCTTGAAATATGACCTTTTTTTTTACCTTGTTAGGATAATTTTGGTAAACGTGTATTATAAATCCTGACACACGCACTATTATTTTTTCTCCTATTTACACATGACATGATGGAAGTAAGATTAGTGACGATGTAGGCTTTGCCAAAAACATTACAGTGACGTTCAAATAAGACAAATACAATAAAGATATAGTCATTCAGGTGCATCCTTCATGGAAAACCGTAACATGTCATATCCGAAAAATGTCACCTTCATGGTGTTGCAAAATGTACATTGTGATGTCTGAAAGTACCTGCGAGACATGATTAGGTATGCACCACACCCTTCACACAATCATACAAATTATCACTCAACCTTTGTTCTCAGGCTGACGTCATCACATGTTGTCTACCTATAAAATAGGAGCCAAAATCAGAGAGCTTCACACCTCTAGCAGCTGCTGAGTAGAACATTCAAGCAACCACACCAGCTGTAAGTAACCTACATTATATTTGATCTTATTGCTATTACTTGATTATTTTTAAGGTTTTTATTTTAAAATCTTTTTTTGTCATTATTAATGTTAAACGTTATTCATGAATTTCTGTAAATTACCTTTTTAGCAGTTTTGCTTCATTTAATCTTTTTCTAGGCAATATATTAAAGCCATAACCGGTTTACTAATTTTTGGTAAAACATAATGAAAATGTCTCACTTAATATAAACTTAAGGTACTAAAAAAAAAAAAAAGTTAAACCATCTCTATCAAAATTATGAAAATGAAAAGAAATATAAAATAAATTAAATAACACAAGTCTACTTTCAGTTGCTTAGAGTTTGGATAAAAAAAACAACAATTTAGGATTCAATGAACAGTTTCTGGACCTTTTGTTATGACTCTACTGCAGGCATCCTGACGATCAGGATTTCTTGTTAAGCTGGACATGTTGTAGCAGAGATAACTTTGAATAACACAACTTTTTTTAAACTGCCCATTTATACATTTTTTCCTTCAGTTTTTGTCTTAAATAGGCTATAGCAGCATTTAAGTTACGGACTTCAAGTATTTTTTTGAATGCAGGTATTCATATTTGAGATCGGTGTATTTTCTGTCAATTATTTTTTACATACATCAATTCCAGGGACAAATTGGTACGTGTTTGGACATTTTTTAACTCTGGACCAAGATTTTTGTAACAGCAGCTACTTGCAATGTTTAATCACAGGCTACATGGACGCTTCAAATAGCAAATAGCAAAAGATACGGTGGGCGTGTTTTCAGTTGTGACTTCAGATTGTCCATTATGATACTAACAGTCCTGAAATTATAAGCAAAAAGTCTAATTTGTGGGTCTATTTTTCTGTTAAGGATCAAAACTATTTCTGATATGTTTTTGCCATATATTTATCATATGTTATCTTATTTTCAGGTAAGAGAAGGGAAACAAAGTCATCATGCTTGCAAAGCTTTGCATTGTTCTTCTTCTGTGTGTTGGTAAGAACATTTTTTTCCTTCATTGAATTAATTTAATGTGAAATGTGAAATTAGATGTAAAAGTCATCAAACGTCTTTTATTTAAACAGCCTCTTCAAATGGGCAATCCGCAACTACAGCTGCACCAACCACCACCATAGCTGGGGTGACCACCACCACAGCTGCCCCAACCACCACCACAGCTGCCCCAACCACCACAGCTGCACCAACCACCACCATAGCTGGAGCAACCACCACCACAGCTGCACCAACCACCACAGCTGCCCCAACCACCACCACAGCTGCACCAACCACCACAGCTGCAGCAACCACCGCAGATGGAGCTAC
>JBBBVT010085697.1:0-14090 GCA_037177035.1 Craterocephalus eyresii | reverse complement strand
TAAAGCACTTTGTATTGCATGGTAATGTATGAAAAGGGCTATACAAAATAAAGTTTGATTTGATTTGATTTGATTTGAAACGAGACGAACTTGAAGCCAACAAGGCCCCAAGGTTGTTAATTATGAATCATTTCAATGGTGTAGAAACACTTTATATGGAACATTCACGACACACAACAGCGAGCGTGTACCTGCTTTGTCCTCCCTACAACCCCGAAACCTTTCGATGATATTATCTAGGTGGCATTTCTGGCTGAGGACTAAAAAAGTGGAGGCCTGATGGAACATGGTTGAGTGATGACGCATAGCACAAGTCGTGTCAAAGGCCACAGCTGAAGTTCAAACTGTGACATCAACACGGAGGCGTGTGATTGAACGGAAAGGACTAGAAGCGAACACCTCTTCTGTCACTGGTTTTCTCTGTATGACAACCCTCCATGGGATAACCTTTGTTGGGTAAACCTTTCTGGGGTTTCTGGGAAATGTCATGGTGTGATACAAGACTCTGCTGCTTGGTTTGATTTCTCTCATCTGTTTGTTCAGTCACTAAAATCCCTTTAATGTCACATCTATAAGATTATAAACAATGCTTGTAAAGCGCCAGGCTGCACTGGTCCCGGTCGGCTTTCAATCCGTCTGGCATCACACGTGTAGAGATTGTAGGCTAAATGAGGAAAACTGTCGCGTCCTTCTATGAGCCAACATAAGATTAAACATTTTTATATTTTTACTTTAGTGTTTTAGTGTTTTTCTGAGTCAGGGAAAGTTCCAGACTGGAAACGAGTCCTCTGTGGGCCAATTACTGGCAGCTGTGTGATCATAGCTTTGGGCTAAAAAGGAACTAAACTCAGCGTCACCAGCTAAATGCCATGTTTATACCGCTAATATTTAGAGATGAGTCCCATAATGAGCTGTGAACACCTGCGAGTCATTTCACCCAGAAATGAGATGAGCTGAATCCCCACCGACGACAGAAGCCAGACGTCAGTGGGTGTTAGTGTGTCCTGTGTCACAAGGCTTTAGGCCGAATCCCATTCCCCTTTTTTACCCCTAGCCCTTAAAATGGAGCTATAATTGCTGAAGTTAACCCCCACAGATTAGGAAACTCCCTCTAGATTCACATACATCATCAGTAGCAAGTCCCCCCTGGCTTTTACGTAAGCAGACTCAACGAGTTGTTGCCAGAAATCTGGAGAAATCCAGCCTTCTACAGCTGTGGTGTCTCTCTTACGTGGGCTATTGGCAATTTTTCTGACGTTCCCAGGCTAACGCTAACGTTACATCCGATATTTGCTTATCATTACCTGATATGTTGTCTATATGGTTATTTTATAGATACACTGTTTCTGTAGATTACGAAGGATAGAGCACCGTAGTGTTCAGCAAGCTAAACTTTTTTTTCTGGGTTAACCTTATAAAGAAAAAGACCATTAAACTAAACAACACAACGGTTTTCATGCATTTTAAAACACAATTAGTCGAGGAAATACCTCATTTATGCATTTCTTTGGGCTCTGAGAGATTTTTCTTACCCTTTCATTTTTAGTTTGTTCCTAAAAAATCTTCGTTTAAAGGGATATGTAGCCCTGCTGCTTGCCCCTACGCCTCGGTCCTAATGGGAATTGGGACACCCTACCCCTACACAGGAATGCGTAAAGCAGAGGGGTAAGGTCAAGTGGTGACATGGGATTGGGCCTTAGACTTAGACTGAAAACAGAGTTTTATTCACTTCCATTGTTTTGTCAAAATCTATCACTCTGGAATCAGATTAGAGCAGAAGAGCAGAGGAAGACTTATTCCCTCCAAACAAACAGATCCAGTTATCCTTGACAGATTTTTGGGGTTAAAGGACAAGAAAGAGGAAGGAGTCATGTGGAGGTCGGCCTGTAATGCATGACATAAAAAGTTCCAGAGAAGGAGGAAACACAACATTAATGTTTTAGCTCCATAAACAGAAGCTTTTGAAGTAAAGATAAAGTTTACTGAAATGACCCCAGAACTGAACTAATGTGACCCTTGAAGTTTCTTTATGAAGTTCAGGTGAAACAGGAGCTGTGAAAGGCAAATTTAACGCACTCTGCTGCCTTTAAATCTCGCATTTAACTGAAATATTCTGTTAAAAATGATTTATGAGCATGTTAAAGGATAATGGGTTCCTACGGCCGCTTCATCTACACCAATTAGTTGAGTTACATGGTTTATAGAATAAGTTTCATCTTTTTAGCCTCAGATGTTGCAGCTCAGCAGGAATTTTCTGACTGGAGACAAAAAGTTGAATAAATAAACGGAAATTAAAGAAGTCCACAGTATAATTCAACAGCATTCTTATTCACTTGCACATTGGTACATTTCTTATGAATATTTTAATATGTTAATTTAAAAGTTAACACTTGCTGGTCCACATTTACCATATGGTAGAGCACATATTTAATTGATTATCATGAATCTTAGTAAAGATTTGATTAAATAAACCTGCCTGAACGTCTCTAACAGTTGGTTTGGGTTTGTAACACCAAAAGAAAATGTTTTTTATCCCATTGCTGTTACAAAGTTTGACGATTTCACTGTCACTACTTTATTATAAACTTTTATCGCAACTATTTGCTAAAAAAACAAATTTCTTTGTATTTTTCTTGTGCAAAAGAAAAGCGAAAATACAAAGAAACATAACTCTCCTGCTTTTTAATAGCAGTCATGAAATTGTTTGCATCTTTGCTCGTACGTCAGTAAATATAAATCTCCTCCTAAGTTGGAAGGGTGAACTAGCTGGCCCTACTTAAACCAAAAATCGAATCCTACCTTTTTAAACATATGAAATGGAAAGGTATTTATAAAAAGTTTAAGAACCAGTGTTCTGAATAGCTGATCACTGATTATAGTGATCACAGTTAAAACATAAAACAAACACTAACTTATTATTAATTTTTTTCCGAACATAATCATTGAAGGGTAAATTAAATCAAATGTTTTAAAACTGTACAAAAAGTCTGTCAGGAGTTTGTGCATCTCCATGCTAACTGATGTGTTACAGCCGGATTAACCATGAATCCGACATTAATAAACAGCCTGATTAGACCAGATCTGTGTCTTCATCTGCAGCTGGCATGTCCGATACCTCATCATTAAACGAGCCTGTGATGGTAATTACTACAACCTCCCCGTCTGTCCGTCACACAGAAACACGAACAGGTCAAACCCGACATGAGACCCGATGAGACCCAACCGCCCTGCAGCTGTTGGCTCTGTGACGGACACGATAATCTGCCCAACATCTGTCGTCTGCCAGTTTGTTTGAGCGCCTCAGCGTTTGCCTCCCTCCTCAAACAGTCCGACGTTCCCCTGAGAGATTGCAGGTTAATCTGCGGTCTGATACGAGTCAGGACTCTTAATTGTGCCGGCCGCTCTGTAAACACCGTCAGCCAAAGGTCATGGCAGGCTGGATGTCGGCTGGTGGCGGGGGTGATGGTCAGGTGCCATGGAGACCAACCAGGAACACATCAGTATCTGCTTTTGCCGTGGCTCTGCTGCAGATTAAACAGTCCGCCTCATGCATATTAACGAGGCTTTTAATGCTCATGCATATTCATGAGAGTGGCCGTGGTTGTGCTTAACAGGTCTGCAGATCCAGCTGTTACCGGACTCTGGAGGACCTCTGAGGGTCCCTGATGAAAGCCAGAGCAACCGAAGACGACCAGCAAACATCAGAAACCATCCCAGTAAGTCCTGTTTCACATCCGAAGCCTTCCAGCCGCTCTGATGTCACATCCTCCGTTTCCCGGTCGGCTTTTTACTTAAAACAGACGAATGACGAGAACTTCACCTGGTTTCATGAAATAAGACGAGGTATCAGGCTGCTGGGTGAAGAAAAGAGAGCGTTCAGCGGTGGCCCAGCAAGGAATTTAAGTTTCATCATCCTGTGTCTCACAGAGCAGCGAACACCTGACGGAGACTTTCAGTGACAAGATCAAAAACCTGAGTGTTGATCTTGCTGCTTTTTCTTCGTTAGAAGCAGTAAGACAGCAAAGTTACACACACCTAACACAATCACCACCACAAACAGAGACCAACACATTTCCATCGGATCCACAGAAGCTCAGGCAACAGTTCAGTTAAGTTTTAAAAGCTCTGGTTTTGGTATCAAATTGATGTGCTGTAGTGTTATTTTGGTAAGTATTTTTGGCTAAAATCTCCAATCATCACTTTTTATCTTCGCTCAGAGCTTCTGGTTGCTACAGCAATCGTTATTCAGTCATGGTTCTTGTAGATAAACATTTCTGGTCTGACTGGTGTGATGCAGAGAAGCGACTGGCTTCCCTTTGCCTCTGCTACACCAATCACACTCCGGTAGTGGCATGACCGTGGTCCCATCTGATTGGCTGATCATTAATAAAAAGTCATACGAGGGATGCCGACCTGGTCTGGCCTCTTCTCAGATGTGATATGAGTTAATTTAATGAGTCACCACAAGTGGGCGCTGTTTCAGTGGAGAAAGACAGCGACTGGAGAAACTGTGTGTTGGCCAGTAAAGATGGCATGGCATGAACAGACGGAGGAAGAGACGGAAATCTTTTTCCAAATTTTTATATAACCTCCGTCCTTGATGGCAAAAATCAACGAAATGCAGAATTTTACAAGAAATACGGTTGTGAGTTTGTGAAGGCCAATGACCGTTCACTTCCGAGTAGGAACAGCTGAAATGTCCAGAGCCACAAGAGGTTAATTATCACCCCATAGCTCTAAAATTCTGGATCGATCAAATCAAATCAAATCAAATCAAATCAAAGTTTATTTGTATAGCCCTTTTTCATACATTAAAGTGCAATACAAAGTGTTTTACAATGTGAAAGCAAATATTAAAAATAGAAGACTGGAAATGATCAATACTACAAATGCTTTCTACTTAACATTTATAATCATACACACACATATACAAATACACGCACACACACACACACACACACACACACATAAACACACAAACACAAACACATGACGCCACTCTTCTATTCATAGAATTAAAACTATGCCTTCTAGTTTCTGTTTCCGATAATTCATCCCTTACTCCAGTATGTACAAACATTGCCTGTAAGCAATTAGCCTCTGCTTTTGTCTTCTTACAATGCATTCGAAGCATCCTCCTCAAAGCGGAACCTCTCAGGACGAGAATTTATGGCTTATGTACAAAACACCATCAAATTGAAATTTTACTGCAATATTTTAGAAATATTGCTTATCTAGCAAAAATCTGTCATGGAAACGCAGCCATGAAGGATGGCGGTTTTATTTTCCGTCTCCATCTCTGCATACATGATAGGATGTGTGTTGATCTGAGGGTTGTTCAGGAACCGATGGATCGACTCTAAAGCCTCTGAACATCCACCAGACCCAAAGTTTCAAGCATCTGAAGATTAAGTCCAAACGGCCCGAGACGGAGAGGGAAATTTCATGTGGTGCTAAATCTCAGAGATGGAGTCGCCCTGATTTGTGGACGACGTGATAAAAGCCGACACGTCAGATTTATCTCCGTGCTGAGTCTGTCTGCTGAGATGAAACTGCCGTAAATACTTTTATTAATGCCCGTACATCAAAGTTACGGCCTCCTGATTGCTTGATGTATTTTTTGGGTGTTTTATGAAACTTTTAATCAACTTGTCCCAAAAAGCTCTGCATTTGTTACACTTCCTGTTCATCACTTCACTGTTAATCTTCCTCCTCTGGATGAGGTTTATTAAATGTCTAACTTTTATTAAAATGGTTTACAAATATACCTCAGGACCTGTAAATGGTCTAACAGAACCCATCGATTTGTTTTCTAAGACACAGGATTCCAGATTATTTACACTTGTTTTAATTAAATAGTGAAATTAAAGACATTTAAGCTCAGGAAAACACCAGGGAATCATTTCTAATAAGCCCTCTCACATCTACCATGGTGCCATGTCTCTTTTTTATAGGTTGTTTACCAACAGCCTGGTGCAGTGTTATGGAATGTAGCTGAAGGGCTGCCGGCCATAAGGGAGTTGGGTTTTTACACCTCAGGGGAAGGAGTGGGTGATGGTTGGGGCTGGACCTGGGGCTTGATGTGGGGTTCTTGCCTTGTTTCCTGGTGGGTATAGAGTGGAGGGGTGCTAGTAAGTGGTTCCCCAACTTTTCTAGCCCTGACGCCCAATATAACTTTTTTTTTGTTTTGTGTGTTTTCAATCAAAAGAGGTTGAGTTGGAGATCTAAGAGAAAAGGTTTGAACAAGCTATATTTAGAAAACACGCAATTCAAAAGAACTTTTTCTTCAGACTTCAGAGAACAGAAACTTAATATGTCTAAGAGGTACACAGGGTGAGGTGATTGAGTCATTTAGGACGGGCCGCATGAAATGATTGGATGGTGGTTTTTCAGTCCTGTCCGTTCCACAGGGGGTTAAAATATTTTATTTTGTGTCAAAGCATGTAATTAATCAGCTGCAATCGAGGTGTGAAGGCGATTTAAAGCTGGAAAGTAAAAAATTACTCACGGAAAAAACCTCCTACCTTACCTTTAATCTGTTGTGTTAGCTCAGAGGAAGAGCAGTCGCCTACTGACCAGGAGGTTGGTGGTTTTATTCCCCTGACTACATGTCAAAGTCTCTTTGGGAAAGACACTGAACTCTATGTTGCCTCCTTGTGTGCCTATCGGGGTATGAATGTGTACAGAAACACTGGTTGCAAGTGTTGTATGAATTTGTGAATTACATGTCATGTCAAAGCACTTGAGTGTACAGAACAGTTAATATTAGAGTTTACATTTTGGTAGTAATAATAAAACTACTGAATTTCTTTCATAAATTAAAGCTATTTGTTTTCAGCAATGATCTGATGACCCCCTGAGATTTTCCTGGGGGGAGCCCTGGTTTAGGAAAGACTGTGCTGCTTTTTAGGTTTACTTCTGACATTAGAATGCGACTTTCTGAGGTATAGATACTAGCTGTGAACTTTTACTTATAAAAGTGTAAGAATTACTGGATTCAAAACTACTTGAAGTACAAAAGTAAAAATAATGTAAGGATAAAAATGCTAATAAGGAAAGAGGCTCAGTCCGTGCCACAGGAACTTACAGTACCGATACCGATGGCAGGATTGGCCATCGTTTCAGATGCTACTTTCGTATCGTCCCAACTCCTCCCCTTTGCTCTGGAGATTAGGACAAAGTGGCCATTTTTTTGCTGATAAAAATTTTCAGAGTAAAAATGTTGGGCCTAAAACTTCAGCTGAAAACAGAAGATAAATTAAAAGCATTGTTATGCAGCTTCATAAATGTATTTTGACACTCCGTAGACCCTGGACTGGCCTCCGACAGATAGCCTCCGAGCGTAAAGATGGTAAAGTGTCCAACCTGTCTGAAGTTAATGACTTACTTCTGGGGAACAGCAGTCGTTACCGGTGTTCATTAACACATGCAGAGAGAAAAACGCTGGAGCCGGATGGAGCTTTTGCAGAGCCCCGGGGCGAGTACTTGTAGGTGGACTTGTTTTGACCGGAGCTATTTGTGACTGTTTGATTGTTTCCTGAGGCAGAACCAGCAGGAGACACTAATTCGCTAAGCTTTGCTGGATCCTTCTGATGAACCTGGAGTCTCAGTTAAATCTGTGATGGACTCTCCCTAGGTGATGGACTGAATCCTCTGAGATTGGAATGACCGAGGATAACGAACCTAAAGGCCTGGAATCTCCCTTTGGGCTCATTTTCTGCTGGTGGGAAGTCGTCCCTTTGGACGGATTTATTAGCCTCTAGCCTACAGATTGATTATGTTTTCTCCTCTCTGACAGCAGGATTCACAGACCAAAACACCTATTTTCACCTTAAACTCAACATTCACTTTATCAGCTCCGCCTGTTCAACTGCTTGTAACATAAATGTCTAACCAGCCAATCACAAGGCAGCAACTCAGCCCATCTATGTGGACATGGTGAATTTCAACCTGAGCATCGAGATAAGAGGGAAAGGTACGGTTCAGGTCGATACATTTGGAGGTCGGTATGGGTCAGGTTAGTTTGGGTCGGTATGGGTCAGGTTGGTTCGGGACAGTAAGGTTACGTTCAGGTCGATATGGTTCCAGTTGGTGCAATTCAGGTCAGTTCAGGTTGGTTCAGGTCGGTACAGTTCGGGTCGGTATGGTTCGGGTCGGTATGGTTCAGATCGGGTTGTATGTTACAGTTTGGGTTGTCCGGTCTTTTCAGGTTAGGGTTAGGGTTTCCACTACAGGTGAGACTGCCAATGGCCGTGTGGGTTTAGACCAGCGTGGCATCGTACTGGAGCCAACAACAAATGTGACACTACAAACAACCACGAAGGTCCTCCAGCAGCTTCTACCAGAGTCACCGCTGTCTATCGGCGTCTTTTCATCCTGCCCAACGTCGACGTAACGGTACCGTGGTGCTTGTTTAGACATCTGCCTCTGTCATGGGCAGCAATGTTTTTATGACTGTGGATTGTATCGTTTGACACCAGTAAGTCTGTCCAACACGTATCGTACCGTTTCACATGGACATACAACTGAAGGGGCCCTGAATTGGCGCTTTTTGTTCTGTTGTTTAGGCCCCTTTTATAATGGAAACACACGAAACAGCGTAGAAATGTGTAGACGACTATATCCGCAGGTTATACTGTAGATGTGTTCAAACGCGTGTACGTGGGAGCAGGGAAACATCTAAAACCTGCAGCAGGGATTTCAGCTCATCAGACAACTTTCTGAACGCTCATAAAACGCTTCATCATGACCTCATTAAGCTGCGTTTCCTCATCTGTTGCTACAGTTACGGTGTTGTCCCGACGACGGGATGCCTAATTATCCTCCGCTCTGATATGAGGCTGCTGCTGCTGCTGATCGCCTCCACAGTGATGGATCTCCTACGTTTGATGAAAAACAAAGTCACTTTTCAGCTGAAAGATGTGTTTTTTCTCTCTCATTTCATTTCATTGTGCAGAACTTCCTTTCTGAAGTATTTGTTCTGTAAGTATGGTTTAGTCAGGTTCTTATCTCCATCTGGTGAGACGAGACATGTCAACACCAGTCATAGATGACAGCACATCCTGAAACTTTTAATCAGTAATAAAAAGAGCATATTTCATGTAAATACTATAATCCAAAGGTCTGTTTAGAACCAGAGAAACCAGTTTAGTCCACTTTATTAAATCCAGCTTGCTGGCCTACATTCAACAGAGGTCTACGGTTACATGATGTTTTTTAATTCAGAATTAATTTTTCAGAATTAAACTTTTCAGAATTAAAAAACTTCTCCTTCAGGTTTAGATGGAAATATTAATTCTGAATTAAGGTTTACACGGAAAACACATTTTCTTAATTCCTCTTTGAATCCATGGGTTAGGAAGGGCTCTGATTGATTGGTTTGCTTTGGATGGAAAGCGCGTCTTTACTTAGAATTAAGTTTAATTCAATTCTGAATTAAGCGTTTACATGCTCATTTTTCAAAGCCGAATTAACTTTAATTCCCAATTAAAGAGGAATTAAAACTCTCATGTAAATGTGGCCAGTGAGGAGTTTGGGTCCCTCCGACCAGATTTCATTACTTTTATTATATATAAGTAAGATAATTGTAAGTAAGATAAAAATAATTAATTATAACACTAAGCACTAAGGCATGATGATGTCATTTCAAGACCATTTTAACTAATATAATGACACCTTGATGATGTAAGCTCATTTATTATTGTGTTGCCATTAACTGACTCATCTTGACAGGCCTACCATTTCTTTTTAACACTGTATACTTAGAACGTGTGAAAAATATCCTCTTGAAAGGCTTTGTTTGTATAACATTAACGCCTTATATGCAAATGTTAAATGTTCTTTCGTAACTTGCACTATTTATTCATCATTTCCAACCATTTTCATTAAATTAAACCGAGGTAAGATGATTTTAATTTGGCTCATATCAGCTAGAGAGGATTAAACCGGTCTGCCTGGTGAATCTTTGGGATGACATTTATAGCATAGTAAGCATATTAACAGTTTTCTGAAGCTTACAGCTACAAGAATACACAATAGCAATACAATACCCATATTTATCATTTAGCGTTTTTACCCTGTTAGCTTAGCTTGACTGGAAAAAGCTTTAATTTGTTAGCTGAAGAAAGAGTTTTGTCCAAGTTATTTTTTCATATCAGCCTTAGCTGCTGATTATTGGATTATCTGCACTACTTTCCTCTTTCCTTTCATTCAGAGACATCAGAGTAAAAATGGCAGCTTACATGTATGCAGACATAAATGTTCATTCTAAGAGAATAAAAACATGACAGTTGTAAAGTAAAGTGATAGGAAAACGGTTTTTAATGACAAAGTGCTTGTTGTTGTTACTGATCTCTGATTTTAAACCTTCTGTCAGACCCTGGGCAGGTATTGGTTGGTGGAGATTAGAGACTTTTCCAGCAGAAAAGAGCCATTAAATTACATGGAGAGCTGGAAAATTGAACTTATTCTTTGTAGAACGAGTATAAATTGATAAAGGTGGTCACGCTTGGTCAGCTGTGCCTCTATAAACACAAGTTGCTCTGAAAATCCATCCTGCTGTGGGCAGATGCATGACTGTGTGGCGGCGATATCGGGCTCAGACAGCAGGACTTGGATTAATTTACAGACTTTAGAAATAAGGACACAATGTGAGTGCGAATGATTCAGTTTGCTCAGAGAAAGGCGGAGAGAAACGAGGGCAACCGGGTCTGTGGAGGAACTTCTCAGGGAAAATGTTTTGTTTCGGGTGGGTGTCATGACACATTTATTATTTAAACCACAGGAGACGGCAGGTGGTCGGCTCGGATGACACAGCTCCACCTCAGCATCAGGCAGAAGGGTTTATGACCAGATTACAGCGTCATATTTGGACGATTTTTGCTGATACAAATAATATAATCGGTTATTAGCAGCTGCAGTCTTAACTTACCTACAGCACACGGCATCATGATGCAGCAACGCCGTCATGTAAGAGCATAAAGGTTGCTCATCGCACAGCTATACTTCCACATTTCATGCTCAGACTCTGTCCTTCCAGCCAAAGTTCAGAAACATCACATTTTCAGTCAAGTTGGTACAACAGGAAGTAGAAGAAGCAGCAAACAAACAGCTGCCTTGTGACATCTGACCCTGAATGGACACAGAAGTCCTGGGACCAGTGACTGGTTGATCTATATAGAAAGTTCTAAGGAGCGGGTTTTCTCTGTTGTTCTTTTTCAAATTCTGTCTTTTTCTGACTCTAAGAGAAGATATATACGCTGCAATTAACATGTAAACCAGACACTCTTGACGCCAAAATCGCGTTCGGGTTGAATGCCCCGTGAGGAGTAAAGGACCATTTCAGCCAGTAAAAAAGTGTCTATGAACCCAGCAATAGGTTTTAGTGTACACGTGGTCATTTCTCATCACTTTAAGGTGGAATTAACGTGAAAGAGGAAAGTGTAAATGTGACCTTTCTCTTCTTCCACATGGACAACAGACCTGATTGGAAAGTAACTGTCTCCTTATGTGAGTGCTCCCCTCTGTTGTTGAAAACCTTCCTCCTCACCAAGCCACATCTAGTGCTGGACAATTAATCAAATTTTAATCGTGATTACAATATGTCCTTTTCACAATCCTAAAAACACTGTAATTGAAGAAAAATTATTAGTGTCACATGTATGTAACAGGAATGCATATAGACTAAGTATTCTTTTTTTATTGCTATTATTATTTTAATATATTATTATTTCACTCTTCTACTTGTTTCTAATTTATTTCAGGTTGGTTTTTGTAAGGTTATAATTGAGGTTGAGTTTTGGTGGTTCAATAAACACTTTTTTTTAAATCAATGAATAATTGTGTACATTAATCGTGATTTCAATATCAAACCAAATAATTGTGATTACTATTTTTTCCATTATCGTCCAGCTCGGAAAAATATAACTTATGCGGAAGTGCCAAATATTGCAGTTCCCTCCTCCTCCACTAGATGCTGCTGCAAACAGAGGAATTCCCCATTGACTCCCATGTTAAAAAGATCAACTTTACAGCAGAATTAAACATGTTTTCAGCCTGGTAAAAAAAACCATTTTAGTTTTAAAAGCTCAGGTTTACCTTCATGACAACTGGGGGGGTGTACTAACTAATTTATTTAGATGTTATTTAATCCTAAAATTCCTCATAATTAGGGGCGTGTCCTTTTGATTGACAGGTGCCAGATATCTGGGAAAACGAGGCCAAGAATAGCACAACCGCGGTTTATAGCCGCTAACAGCGCCTTATCTTTCTTCCGCCCCGTGTGGCTCCAGATGGTCATTATTTTGCTGTTGCGAGTTATTAAGGCGTCGGGGCCTCGGCCTCCTCCGTCCGGCTCCTCGGGCTCTGAGTCTGGGTTTGTGCTTTTTGTTTACGTGGGTTTGTTTGGGTGCAGAAGTGTGCTGCAGTCTGAGAAAATGAGGCGGATAAAGAGCTTATTTCCAGCCTGGGACTGAAAGAGAAGCACTGAGGAGCTTCGGGACATGTCGGGAGTTTTATTCATGTGTTTTTCTCTGCGATGCTGTTTGAACGAGGACAAAATGGAAAGCAGCGGTAATTGGGGGAAGTTCATTATTGATGCGGGCTTATTTTTTAAAGATGCAGTCGAACTCGGTGGAGGTTTGTCACCCTGAGAGGGATGCTTTCCCTCAGCGTTCGGTTTGTTTGTTGAGGAAGAGGTGACTGAATTTAGATGGACAGGTTTGCTTCGGGGAGCCGGCTGCAGCTGCCAGATCCTGTTTATCTGAGTCTGGGAACAAGTTGACTGAAAAAAGCAAAAAGTTTCAATAATCAACCATAAAACTTGAAAAAGTATTTTAAAAATATTCTTCACCACATTTCATGATTATCTAACCTCTCAGGTAAAATATTTCATTAAAGATCTAAACGTAGTCGTGGTTTGTTTGCCTGAGGTGTTCCACAGGGTTCAGTGTTAGGCCCACTTCAGTTTAGTTTAGAGAGTCTGTGAGACACTTTTACCACCAAAAGATATCAGTAGGATGTCCAGCCCTTCTGGTGTTTAAAAAAAACAGAAACAAAAAAAAAAACTACTCTCTCTGGGATTAATAAAGTATTTTTCATGCAATTTGTTCCCAGAGATCGGCTCTTCTAGGCTCAACTCTGTATGAAACCAACGTAAACAACAAGTTTGTCATTAATCTGCTGGTGTGGTGTTAATAATTTGTTTTTTTTCTGTACAACATAACGTTCAGATAACTCAAGGCCATGCATGTTTATCACTTTTCCTCTACAGGACTTGCAGATAAAAGAGATTAACAATATTTATCAAGAATCTGAATAAATTCAAAATTTCCAACAATCATAATAAAAGTCATGAATAATACTTTCAAAGCTACTGTTTAGTGACAAAGAAAAGTAAAATGTGGAAGTTTGGCAAAAATAAACGCCTCCTCTGTGATTTCCACTTCTCAACCACTTAATTAACCTTGAAAACCTTTTTTGCTTTCAGATAATAAAAGATACTCCTTAGAACTCGTTCTAGCATATACAGGAATGTAGTTAATCTAGAAATTGCCACTCTTTGTTAATAAAAGCAAATTAATTGTGATTAATATGGATAGGGGATCAATGCAGAGTCTAATCATCACCACAAGAATCAGAGTCAAATGTAATGGCATGTGGCATCCCTACGTGAAATAATTACAGTGGGGTGCAGAGGGAGCATTAAAAACAAAATTAAATTAAAAGCAGAAAATGGAAGATAATTAGAAGTTATTTAGATAAAAGGCAGCAAATAGAGATATTTGGTAAAAATGTAGCGACAAATGATAAGGAGCCAAGGCATTTAGGCTCTCGGGGTCTTTAGCTTTGAGTCGTGTATTTATTCTTTAGGCCTCTGCTTGAAAATGGCATCCCCAGGATTAAATGAGTATCACTGCAGACACAGGAAACGGAGCTGCAGGCAATTTACTCCCGTTTATAGTTTGTTTGCTTGTAGATGAAGCCGAGGCTGTCAGAAGTGGTGTGGATGTGTGTGTGTGTGTGTGTGTGTGGGGGGGGGGGGGGGGGTAGGGGGGGTAACCCTAACAAGAAACCAAAGTGACTTCTTCTAA
>JBBBVT010085684.1:0-14093 GCA_037177035.1 Craterocephalus eyresii | reverse complement strand
CAGTAGAAGCGCTAAACCTGTAACTTCCCACAGATCACATGACACTGTTGCAAAATCAAATAGTGTTTCCCTTTCTGGCCTCCTCAGACACTGTTTTCACTTTCTTACTGTGTTCAGCTGTGACAAACCTTAGATTGAAGAGGAACAAAAGTAACTCAAAGCAGCGCCCTCTCTTTTAATAGAGGGGGAGTGTTGCAGGTAACTTGATATCATCAGAGACGGATCCGCTCCTGGAAAGTTACAATGTCGCGTTTCAGAAGAGGACAGCCTCCTCGGAGTGCCGACACGTATCAAACATTGTATACCAACCCCAGAAATCATCCATTATTACTCACGTTAGGCTGATATTTGGGCCAAAAATGGCACTGTATACCTTTAAATTTAATTTTGTGCTAAACTGCAGCAGAAAAATACATCCTTTATTCCAAGTTTAGGTTGAACCTTTGCTGTTGGATCATGGGAATGCAGAAACTCCACTTCTACATAGATGTTCAATACCCTCAGCACATAAATACAGGTAAATCATGACCTCTCTGTCCTCCAGTGTTGTGCCTTGTTTGTTGCAAACAAATGACCTTATGGCAATCCCACCCACACTGAAGGGGTTGTAACGGAAATGATGGAAACCGAGTAGTGTTGTGTCGGCTGAAATGAGGAAGTAGGGCTTGTAGGTGCTAGTGGGATTATATTACCCTCAGGGAGTTTAAGAGACTCCTTGTCCCAATCTTTCACCTCCATCTTTTTTTTCCATCTCCTTCATCAACATGGACAAAGGTCTTTTCTTCCTTGTCCTCCTTGTACCACTCTGGGTGGCCATTGAAATACAATGTAGCTGGGTTGAAACACTGGCAAGCTAGCATCTAATGTGCAGTGATCTGGTGTATTTGCCTTGTTGTAGGAACTTATTTGTCAGATTATATGAGAAGTGTATCACATCTTTGCATGTCCTTCCAATGTAGTACAACTGGACATTTTTGACAAGCTGGACATTTTCAACCTGTCCCTGCAGCTCGCGTCTGTTCCTGTGTGGCTCCAGTCCTCCATCATTGTGTCTGTGCTCAACCCTAAAGTTCCTCAAAACGAGGCCTAGCGTAGCACAACCGCGGTTTTTAGCCGCTAATAGTGCTTCATATCTTTAATCCGCCTTCCTCCGTTGGCTGGTTAGCTCCCGTTAGCTCCGGTTTAGCTTTGTTAGCACGTAGCTCGGAGTTTAATGGCTGTCAATCATCCCTCCCCACGCTCAGAGCACCCCTCTCCGCGTCGCGTCGTCGGCCATTTATGGGCTTTCCGGCAGTCACGAGACTCGTGACGGTGCCAAGATGGCGGAGGACGGAACTGCCCAATGTGCATCACTTCAGCTAAATAGAATCCTATGGGTCACGTGGTTTTAGGATTTGTCCATTCTTTTTACAGTCTATGGTCTAATTTGACCATCAGACCTGGAATGCACGGTGGAAACATGTGGGTACTTTGTCTTGATATCTCTGAACCGGATTCATGTGTCCATATTGCTACAAAATCCTGTCTCTCTGACTCTGAAATTGTGCAAACGCTGTCTTTCCACCCTTTATGCAGCATCATCTGTGGCAAATGTGGTCAAAATGGACAACTTAAAACGATATTCATTTCTCCATGGATCACCACCATACTTTCATCACAGGTCTAATTTGTGTTTCTGTTTGCTTTTGAGTGGTTTTGTACTAAACATATATATGTTGTGGTTTCATTTCTGTGTTTTTATGCTCATCGAGATAGATGAGTATTGAAAGACTCCCACTGTGTTGGATAAGCTTGATGTGATGAAATTTAGCTTATATAGTCTGGCTGATACAGAATTCATGTCATGTATGCATATTTGTGTATATGTATAAACCTGAAATCACATTATAATCCTTTACTGAGTTCACAAATATTATTTTTGAATATCATGAGGTTTTAAGTGGATTTGTCAGCTCTGTCAGATGGAGCTGACAGCTGACAGTGTTGAGCAAAGAGCAAGTACTTTTCTTCCAAAACGAGCCAATCACACTGCAGCTAGCTCTAAGTTTCTCTCTGTCTCAGTAACTTCACTTACAAGCTTATATTAAGCCCACTATGATTTAAAACATTGATCATAACAAAGAGACATTCTTGTCATTATCCTGCTGTGACCATAGGAATACTGACATTGTCTAAAATATCATTAATTTCAAAAGTTAGCAGATAATGTGTGGAGGTGTTGCATTCATCACAGCCTGAGACGCTTATTTTTCACCATAATGGGTGTTAAATCTGGTTTACCATTGGCTGTATCGTCTTCAGTGTATAAGAAATGGAGCTGTTATGATGATGTCTCTTCCTCTTCAAATGGTGAGTGTATCATCCTCCGACTGAGTATCCAATCCACCTATTACTCTGCTCTCCATTAGTCTGGTATGTATTGGGAATTTTGCCATTTCTATGATAAGCCTGGAAAGCTTTTTCTATCCTTTTCTGTGGTGGCTTAATTTAATCTTGGCTCTCTTCCCTTCTGGTAAAAACTGCGTATGTATGTTATCAAACCACATAAAAATAGAAGGTAATAATGTGAGTGGCAATATCATTACTATATAAAATAATAGTGGGACTGCTATAATTTTTCACAGTACAGTATGTTAACATTCCCCCATAAAGTAAATCTCATTCCTTTTCCTTTTTTCCCTCAACACTCAGGTTTGTGTTAAACTCTCTCATGTTTTGAAGGAAACAGATTACAAAATTCTTAATTTCTTTAAGAATCTGAAGCTGTTTTATTCCATGATACCGAGAGCTTAGCATGAATAAGTTATAGAAGTGCAGAAGTCTTAGTGGTCAGATCAGTCACAGATCGGTTGTGTTGCTAAACATCACGTTTAGCTCTCTCAATTCATTCTAACATGCCAACATTTCCATGAACATTATAAACAATCTGTCATTTGAGCATTATTTGCAATCAATTTTCCCTCCTTGTGATGATCAGAAGCCTCCCTGACAGATATAATTTCCTGTCTGCTACAAAGAGAGATATTTTTCCAGGACCACTTTAAAAGATGTGACAGTAGGAATGAGATGTTCACTGTGTACGTCTATATTCAGACATAGTTTTACCATGGCTTTGTTTGTAATAGCAATCATCTTTCATGTTGAAGTTGATTACACAATCTATAAAAAGGATTTCTATACTATAGAAATATATCCTTTCATACATAAGGTCCAATGTGTTTCATTATGAGAATTCTGCTGACGTCACTGTAGGCTTATTTTTTCAGTTTTTTATCCACTTGTTCCTGATGTTTTACATATGTTGTGTGGTTTAACCTTTGTTGTGTCTTTTTTATGGGTTTATATCATGTCATAGTTTACATCATTGCATGGACTGTGGTTTTATCATCATGAGCTGGATCAAGCTTCCTGTTTGAATTAAACTGGATCTGTAGCATGAAGCGATGTGGCAATTGACACTCTTTAAGCATTATATAACTCCAAGAAGAACATCTTGATGGACTGGGTTGATGTGCAATCTCTTCAAAAAGTCGCTACAAACTAAATATGACATGGTTTCTCCACATTATTTTAAAACCGATTTTGTGCTACCATAGAACTAATGAAGTAGCTTCAAGCTAAGTGCGTGTCACACAACGGACTGAACCCATCCTCTGCCTCTCTAACGACTGTGGAAGTCTCTGCAGTATAGATAACAAAACAATTTATGAGCATTTGTCTCTTTTTCCTTTAGTGTTGTCATGGCCTGTAAAGACATTTCTGTCCTCCATTGATACAGTAGGTCAGTATCCTGTGAATGGCATGTCACCACCCTGGCCACCCCTCAAGTTCCACCCCGGCCCAAGGGCTACTTTCCAACTCCCATCTCCTCTCTTCTCATTAGTGATGTACAGATGTGGGCTATAAATCACAAGTCAAAGTTATCTCATCTGTGTCCGGAGACCTTTCCTGTTTCAGAGAGAAAGCTACCTGGAGTCTAGTTCCACTTAAGGCGGAGTGATGGGCAAGCGGGGCCACATGAAGCTCTGAGGTTTTCCTTCTTATTGCGCTGAGAAAAGAATCAGAGCTTAAGGCTTGATGATAAATTTGCAAGAAGATACTGAGATACTAAAACAGAAGTACAATTAAATTTTGTTCAAACTTTGAAGACAATTGTTCAGATGAGAATTTTATATACAGACACACTGAAAAAGATTCCAGATTAAACCAGCTCATAAATATAAATGACAGAATACTAAGAGCAAAATGTTGGTTCAGGTTCATTTACAAAGTTTTATTTAAAGGTGATAGAGAATGGTTGAACGGGATGTTAATCTTTGTTCTGTGATGTGATATGTAGCCCAAAAAAATTTGTTTGGGTCTATAAATGGTTCAGATGCTTCTTAAAAGGCTGTCCAAAGTGCCCTGTGCTGAATAACACATTGTTTTACCCTTTTTTGGCGTGTTTCTGAGCTATCTGGCAACCTCATTAACAAATGCATGTAAAACGTTGACGTCATCCATCATCACTATGAACTAGACTTGGTGATTGGCTGGCTAGCATTGCCTTCACTGCTTGAAATGCTAATTTCATTAGCCATGGGCTATTCGGTGATACAGCCGTATATTTTCGAGCCAGCAGAATCGGAGGAGGAGGTGGAAGAAGTTTGAACACCGCAGGCGCAGCCAGGGAAGGAATGACTACTATCAATGAAAATGAAAAAAATGAAAATGACGATTTTGATTCTCTATCCCCTTTAACTTCTCTTGCTTTTAATCTTTTTAATGATTTAAACAAAAAGATTTTATTGTAATTAGGCCCGAGCACTGAATGTGGTGTGAAGGCCCATTGAAATGCAAAAGTTTATTATTTTTATTCTCTAGACAAATGAATTGCATTTTTGGGGGCCTGAACATGCTTAAAGTGTTCCCCCAGACGAAGCTGAAAAATGTTGTATTTTTTGGGTCCCTAGACCGTTAGCAGAAAATTGCGCAGGAGTGCCATCTATTTAAAACCCTCTACATTGTAAGTCAGCAATTTTTATGAAACTAGGTACACCTATTCTACATTAAATGTTATCCAGAACTTTCTTAAAGGAGTAACGGCGTAGTCGGGCGGGTCCTCAAACTTTGTTGTCTTGCCTTGAAAATCGGCATTGCTATAACTTCCAATTAAAACAAAATATTTTCACTAACCTGCACATGATTGATGCCGGTCCCATCCTGAACACATCTACATTTCAATATTTTGATTATGAATTAGCCACACCCCCTGGCGACAAGAAGTCATGTTTTTTACTCAGACCCACACATTTCTGAACTTTTTGAACAAAAGCATGTCAAAGCTGAGTGAGAGGTCAAAAATAAATTGGTGAATAAATATCCTGTGAGAACTGTTGCTTTACACTGTAGGGCGTGCCCGTGGCGCCATGGCGATATTTGATATGCAGCCATGACATCAGATTTGATCCGATCAACATCAAATTAATAGGGATTAATAATTTTCCAACCCTGAATAAAAATTGTTGTCATAAACCACGGCCCACTTGTAACAGGAAATGTTATTATTCACTCTGGGGTATCATGCTCCTCAGGAATTAACCCAAAACTGATGGAACTGCTTCACAACATGTCAAACCCTTTCATAATGACACCATATAAAACTCAAGTTTCTACACCAAACGTAACTGTGGCAAATATCACGCCGTCGCCATGACAGAGAAACACCCTATTACCTGCAAGTCCCTGTTCATCTGAACGAATCTTGGCATGTATGATGACAGCCCTGCCCTATGAGAAAATCCTGGGAAACTGGCAAAATGGCTTAACAATTGCCCCCTACAATAGTTCAATCAATTAGCCCCTCCCAACAGATTGACCCACATGTTTGAAATTAAGAAATTTGTTGCCATGCCAGGACATACAAAAATATTTCTTGGACCCATGACCTAAATTGTACAGGAAGTCGGCCATCTTAAAAAGTGTCATTTACTCAGCCATTTTTGCCCTTTTCTTTGAATCATATTTAAATTAACTCCTTCTACAGATCCCTGTCCCCCAGTCTCTCGGTCTCCCCCTTTTGAAAAGGAGGGACTGGAGGGTGTGCTCCAACTACAGGGGGATCACACTCCTCAGCCTCCCTGGTAAGGTCTATTCAGGGGTTCTGGAGAGGAGGGTCCTTCGGATAGTCGAATCTCGGATTGAGGAGGAGCAGTGTGGTTTTCGTCCTGGTCGTGGAACAGTGGACCAGCTCTATACCCTTTTCCGGGTCTTGGAGGGGGCATTGGAGTTCCACCAACCAATCTACATGTGCTCCAGTAGTATGGTGTGCCGGACACCTTGGTGAGGGCACAGCCGCTGCTCCTCCGCATCGAGAGGAGCCAGATGAGGTGGCTCGGGCATCTGGTCAGGAGGCCTGGATGCCTCCCTCGGGATGTATTCTGGGCACATCCCACCGGGAGGAGACCTCGGGGTAGGCACAGGACCCGCTGGAGGGATTAATTCTTTTGGCTGGCCTGGGAGCGCCTCGGGATCCCCCCGAATGAGCTGGCTGATGTGGCCGAGGATAGGGAAGTCTGGGCTTCTCTACTCAGGCTGCTGCCCCCGCGATCCGACCTCAGATAAGCGGCAGAAAATGGATGGATGGATGGATGACCTAAAAACTGGTCTGAACAGTCTCAAGGCATGTCTGATCAAAATTGATAAAAAGCTCTCTCAAATGAGTTGGTGTTCAGCAATGGCACATGCTCTGATGTTTTCACCATCAAGCACAGTCCCTCTTTATCTCCAACATACGACACCTGATCTGAACCTAACAGAACATGGGTCAGTCCAGTTCCATTCTGACCACAGCCACATGCCTATATCACGTCATCACTATAGCCACACCCACTTTCAACTTGAAATTACTAATTTTAAGGCCCAAATGAGCTGCATCCATCAGAAAAACATGACTACACCACCTCCCACCTCAGTCATGACTCCAGAAAACCTATGATGGTTTTACACTAACTGGGCATCTGTACTGACTCTGGTAGAGAGGATGAACAGGTAGTGCTGCCGCTGCTGCGTGACAGCACACACCGCTACTGCTGAGGGTGAGAACATAATGGACAGGAGGTGTGTGGAAGGGAGTGGCTGGTGAATGTGGCTATGCAATAGGCCGAGCTACTTTAATTCTTTCCTGTTTTTATGCTTTTAATGTTTTACATAAAGCAATTTGAATGGTTTTGAACCTGAAAATGTGCCTTGCCTTCTAAACTCATACCCTTTCTAAATGCTCAGACAGCAGAAATCTGCAGGGCAGCTGAGAGGTGTCACAACTGATTAGGCAATAATCATGTGAGCACATTTCAAACAGAGGGGGCAAGAGCAGTGAGCACAATGAGCCTTGAAGGCATCTGATTGAGTCTTTCTGAATCAGATTTTATGACAGAGATTGGTCAGAGTTTTTAAGGGCCTGTAGCTCTTACAGGGGTCTGACTGTTTTCGTTCCTTTTTATGAATAATGCATTGGATTTATATATTGACTACTCTCAGGATGAAAGGCGATTTCATCCAGCAAACAAAAAACTTTTACTATAACATCTACAACAGCCTTCACTGGAGAAACAAAAAACAGCAACAAAAGCAAAATTACACAACACCTGCAAAACATAGAGATTTCTCTTTCCCAATGTTTGTCTGCACTTCAAACATGCCAAGATGAGCTTGGATTACAAGCAGGTGAAAGCTTCTGTTCTCAGTGCATATAAGTTGGTACCCTACGGCTTACCGGCAGAAGTTTCACCGTTATAAGAAAAATCAATGTCAGAGTTATTTTGTGTTTGTGCATGAGGGTGGCTCTTTTTGATCGCTGGTGTTTGGCTCAAGAAGAAAAAGAGTTTTATCAGTGAGTTAATACTCATGGAAGAGTTTAAGAACTGCATCCCTGAAAAAAAATTGCGATTTATTTAAATGAGAAAAAAGTTATCAAAGTCACCAAAGCAGCTTTTCTTGCTGATGAGTATGTTCTCACTCATAAAGATTTTCATGATAAATCGGCTGGTGTATTGCCATGTAACCCCTCTGGTTTTGTGTCCCCCGGCAAGTCAGGTAGACTGGGCTTTTCGGAATGGTGCTGATCGGACTGAATCTTCTCGTGCTTATTGTAGGAAACATGGTCATGGTCATGCTGATTGCTTCTTATTAATTTAAAAGAATTCCTTCCCAAAGCTGTTAACCTGGTGAAAACTCTGTGAGTGACTGTTTTGAGGTGGATTTTGACGTTTACCCTCCTTGCATAATGAAGGGTTTTGTTTTGTTGCCTGCGGGTGTTAGGTCCCTGTGATGTTTTTGTGAGACACAGTTGCATCAAGATCTATTATTTTGGACACTGTTTTGCCTGTGTCTAAGAAAATGTCTCTAGACTCTTGCAAATTGGTGAAGGGTTTTGGTATGGGCTTTGTGAATCTTTGTCCTCATTTTATAAAGTGTGCTCTCGTTGCGGGTGAAATAGTTGTAGCAACTTGTTCTACTTTTCCCATTAAAGGCATAGATTTTATTATGGGGAGTGATCTGGCTGGGAGGGAAATCTTGGCCTCACCTCAGGTTATGGCTTTTCCTGTAGTTACTGAAGGTCCTGATGACCTCCAGAAAGAATTTCCCACAGTATTTCCAGTGTGTGCAGTTACGTGAGCTATGGAAAATAGACAGCCTCAGCGGTTGCCAGATGGTGGAGTTGTATGACTGTTACAGGTGATCCTGACCTGGTTACTGTCTCTGAACAGCTTACTGCCAGAGATGTTTCCTCTGTGAGTGAAGCAGTATCTGAGGTTTTATTGGATTGTTTATTGGTGATGGAAGAAAAGCCAGAGCTATAACTGTCCCCTCAACGACTCATTCCGGAGCAGAGTCGATATTGTCGTTGTTTGTCACCTATCAGCCAAGAGTTGTTAGACTAATCTTCCGGGATGTCGTCTCTGTCCTGTCATAGGTGTGGCCCACATGAGCTGTGCCATCCACCAGTAGATGTTGTCAAACCCATACTATAACATCCGTATTAAAGAGTCCCAGTCCGACTAGAGTCTAACAGAGTATTTATTACAGAAGTTAGATTACAAGGCACTACCTAGCAGGCCAGGGGACGGCTGAGGAGAGCTCCATCTCCTTCCTTCCACACTACTTTTATCTAGCACATTGACTCCTCCTATCCAGACTTCATGACCATTGGCTTATTGGTTATTTTCCACAACAATATCCTTCTCTTTTGTCTTTACATTCTCTGGCTTTGGCTGAAGAGGACAGTGAGAAGGTGTCCTCTGGTTATTTTTTGAAAGATGCTTCCGCCTTTTGCATCTAATGAAAATTACTTTGAGAATTTGTGCTCCAGATTGTTTTTCCTCAGGTTGTTCATTCTGTAATTCTTGGTTTGGTGCATGACAACCCTTTAGGTCATATGGGGGTTAAAAAAACCTATAACTGCATTTTGCGTAATTTATTTTGGCCAGGACTAAAACGAGATGGGAGGTGGTATTGTACCTGCCACGTATGCCAGGTTTCTGGAAAACTGGTTCAGATGCCTCCTCCTTATCCTTTGGGTCCTATTCCAGCTGTGACCGTACCATTTGATCATGTTTTGGTTGACTGTTTTGGGCCTTTTCCATTCACAAAACTGGCCATAGATTATTACTAACAGTGTGTCTCCCCATGGTTCCTGAGGTAACGCCACTGCCTCAGGAAAACGTTGTTTTGCAGGCCTTGATGAAATTCTTTTGCCTGTTTGAACTGCCTAAGGTTGTTCAAACCAATCAGGACACTAATTTGTTTTGCGTTTTGAAGCAAATAATGAAAGAGAAAGAGAAACATCACATACAGTAGGAGCCACATATAAGTTCCTGCGACTACTTTGTAGGACGTCAGCAGGACCATCACTGGTCCTTGACAGGTCCATGCTGGGTTGCTGCTTGTTATGCAGGGGTAATATAATCCTTCGCAATGATGTAGTGAGTGCAGCCATGACTGTTAACGCCCTTCTATTGCAAATGTATTTGAAAATACCACTTTATTAAAGCTTTGCCCTGCCTGAATCAAAACTGCAGGGAAGTTTCGGTTTGTGCAACATTTCCGTGAAGGTTTGGTGTCCTTTGAACAATTGAACTGTGTGTCTTCTTGACTTCTGATATTTATAATGGAGATTGCATTATTTATTATTTATTTATTATTTATTTATTGCATTATTTAGCCGGTTCCTCTTTTTGGAACTTTACAGTTTTACAGCCCAAAAAGACTCATTCACTTCATTCCCCTTCCAACACAAATGGACTCCCTCTGGACACTTATTGGGTTGTGAAAATCGGATTTAATCTTGTCTTTGTGAGAAGGGATGGTTATGAACTGTTGCGTATAAGCGTGCGCTTAAACAGAGTATATTCTTGTATATTTATATGAATGGTCATTTCCTTCAGATAAAGAGAAAAGAAATCATGAACACTAAAAATATTCATGTTGTCTGTCTAAATAAATTATATAAATTGCTGCTACTAGTCATCCTTTTGATGTTCAGTCTGCTTTTTTTCACTCCGTGAGCTGATACCGATCTTCTGATTTTAACCCAAATAATCCAAATTGTGTTTCCATTAGTAACATTTTCTCCAGATAACACAGATTACATCCAGCTTTCACTCCCCCTGAGAAGCCTGGAAGGTTCGTTGTGTTTCCTACCCGCCACCCTGTTCCACCAGAAGCTTCAGAGTGGAGCGCCTTTGCCATGGCTGAATTCT
This sequence comes from Craterocephalus eyresii, assembly GCA_037177035.1. Lineage (NCBI taxonomy): Eukaryota > Metazoa > Chordata > Actinopteri > Atheriniformes > Atherinidae > Craterocephalus > Craterocephalus eyresii. Next base: position 3,354 of record JBBBVT010085684.1, on the reverse strand, counting down.
TGAGTCCACTCAATCGCCAAAGGATTGCACCACTTCACAGTAGTCGGTTCATTTACAGTACCACTAGAATTTTTCAGCCTTCCTTGGAACCCTATTCATTTAATCACCCCACTAAATAACCTGTTGTTTTTCACATAAGAAACTCAGCCCAGGCTTCTGTCTCTGTACCTTACAGAAATGCCCATTTTTTCTTCTTCATGCTCATATCAGTAGTGATAAATATATTGTTGTGGTACTTTGTAAACATTACATGTCTGGCCAAGATTTGATTTTGACTGTTTCTAAATTTACATATAAATCAAATTAAATCTGGTGCTCCCCAACATTTCCTGAAACTAAATTGAATTTTATTTAAGTAAAGTTACATATTTATGTAAAGAATAGACATTTCTACTTATATTGGCCATAGGTATTTTTTATTTGCACAGGATTTTGAGCAAATCAGTGCTCCACAACGTAGTTTTATGAAAAGCCAGGGAGCATCAAGGTTTCATTGATTCATTTCTGGTTTAACTGGTCAGTTTCTCCGCCTTTCGAATCAGTCTGGTTGTTTTCACCACATCAAAATACTCCACTCTCCACATCTCATTTTCTTCTGCTTTGTCCTTTTCCAACCCGTCTATTTTTCTTCAAAAATGTGAGGGAATCTTTAATGGCTCCTCCTAACTGCAGACAAATAACCGTCCTTCCCTCCACGCCACTTTTCAAACTCCGTTGCTCGACTCTGTGCAACGGAGTTTGAAAAGTATCAGTCCTTAAAACACTGTTTAAGGACTGATGCTGAAAAGCATCAAAGGAGCTGAAAGCAAATTTTTTTGCCGTTAGGCGGCGTACTGTGGAGCTGTCTCAAACCAAAACAAACCTGTGTCAATCAATGCCTCTCTACCTCTCCCCCAACCAAAAAAACCCGCCTCTGTTTTTTTTTTCTTTTTTAAAAGGAAAAACTCCTCTTGCCTCATACAGTCTTACTTTATTTATTAATTTTAAACAAACAGCATGATTAAAATTATGTAGACCTAAAAACAGTATAATTATATATGCTCTAAAACTAATGCAAATATGACTAGTTCCCCTGAGTAGAGCATTTATGTTAGGGCAGTCCCGATACCACTTTTTCACTTCCGATACCGTAACCGATACAGAGGGTTGAGTATCGGCCGATACCGATACTTACATTTTGTTATGAGCAAAATCAAACCTCACCTCAAAACCTTAAGGTGTAACTGATAAAGTCCACAACAGAAGGTGTGAGAAAAATTGAGTCATTAATTATTAACCAATGAGTTAATTTAAAATAAATGTAAAGACTTTGTATAACACGCGGCACATTTAACATTTCTGTTTTAAGAAAACAAAACCTGAGCAAACACTGTAGAAAATGAACTAGGGAGATCTCGTACAGCGTGCTGAGGTAAAAGGGCTGGAAAGAAAATATTGATCAGCTGATATCAGCAACAGTATCGGCATATTTCATTGCAGGCCGATACTTTCCGGCACCGATACCCGATACTGGTATCGGACCGGGACAGCCCTAATTTACATAACATATTAAACACTCGTCTTCTCTCTTTCACTGCCAAATCACATTCTTTATTCCATCAAGGAATAATAGCACGCTTGCCTGGGCACCTGCTCAAAGGGGCTGACAGGGAAGCAGCTCTCATAATCATTGATGTTAACGAATCACAATACTCATCTATCGAACCATCACTCTTAACCTCCTCTAGCCCAGCAGCTGTAACTTCTCTGAATTGATGCCAATCTGCCAGGGAAAAGTTAAATCTTGCAACTCTCTCCCCACTCTCTCTAACCAGGAATTTCCCCAATTGGCTCACATTTGAGAAGTGATCACTCCCCAGCGAGTCCCCCTTTAAAACCATCCACTCTCCTACACGGGCCCACCCTGGAAAAGCAAAAGTGATGTTTAAACATGATCCTTTACACGAGTTTGAGTCAATCCGCGTTACAGTATTGGTAGTAAGTACTACAAGATTTGCATAATCCAGAAACTCTTCAATACAACCTCCATTCATATTCTTATCTACACTACCCCACAAAAGGTTATGTGCATTAAAATCCCCTACCCAGATTGAAGATGTCCCAACACTACCTAAAATATCTACAAATTCAGCCATTACTAAAGGTTTACACGGGTTGTAACAATTAACTAACTGAAATTTCCCCTCACCACCAAATACTTCAATAATTACACTCTCAAGTGACCCCTCCCATAAACATGACTTATATTGAATACCAGATCTTATAAAAGTGCCAAACCCCCCTCCAGGCCTATCCAATCTGTCTTTACGAATACACTCATAACCTGGTATGACAAAATCCAGGACAGGTTTTAACTACGCTTCCTGAACACAAATAAAATCTGGTTTAGGACTAAGATCCCTAACAAACTTTTTAAAACCTTGACCATTTGCAATGAGACTTCTTGCATTTCATTGCAGAATGAAGACCATGAAGTGATGAGAGATCAATCACTAATGTCCTCATACACAGGACACTCTGGATCCACCAGTTCAGACCCTCTCTGAAGCTTCCTCTCCTGCATCTTAATGTACCCACAAAGTGACTGCGGAGTAAGATCGGTAAGCCCCAAGAATCTGTTAGCAGCTATAGTCACAGACTTAATGAGATCTGCCCTGGACGATTTACCACCCAAACTGCCCAACACTTCAACAATAAACGCCAGAAGAGACTCAGTATGAACAACTAGACTCTTCGACTGCACACTTGCCATTTCTGACACAACAGGCCCTCCAAGCCCAGTCACCCTTGCCCCTGACACAACAGGACTTACTCCTTCCACACGCTTCAGAGCTTCTGCATAAGAAATCTTATGCTGCTCTTTAACCACTTGCGCCTTCCTTGCCTTAGTGAATTGATCACACTACACTCCCTTGATGATGCCATATGATTCCCACCACAGTTACAACATTTTGTAGTGTCAATTTCACACTTGGAGATATCATGGTCACCTCCACACTTCAAACACCTACGACCCCCTTTGCACGCAGCTGCCATGTGCCCTAATCTCTGGCATTTAAAGCATCTCATTGGGGGCCTGATATACTCCCTTACCTGATAAGACATACATCCCAGAAACACCCTTGCTGGAAGATTGCCTTTAAATGACAACAAAACTGGAGTATTAGAGCTACCACATTCCGTGCTCTGAAACACCTCACTTCCACAAAATCACCTCCACTAATATTATCCTTTATTTCTTGCTCAGTCATATCCCCCATCTTTGTTTTAATTTATCCACTGATTCCAACAACATCCGTTCTTCTGCGACCGGTTGGGATCCTGATGACGTCGGCTTGTCATCCTGCGCACATG
>JBBBVT010085592.1:0-14100 GCA_037177035.1 Craterocephalus eyresii | reverse complement strand
CTGGTGGACGGGGCGGTGCAATAGGCCAAGCGGCGCCAGAGGTGCGAGGGCCTCAATCGCCGCTTGCGGCTTTAATTATTATTATTATTATTATCTAAGTAGAGTTGCTAAATAATAGTAAAAATGTAAAAAAAAAAGGTTCTAGGTGCTTTTTTTAGGAGTAATGCACCTAGGAGATATACAGCTACTTTGTCATTTCTGATGAACATGGCTGTTTCCTGTTTTGAATGTGATTAACAGCTTGCTCTGAGAGCAGCCCCGCCTCACTCTGAGATCTTTGTCTTCACCGATGCTCCAGCTAAAGCATCCGATCTGAAAAGCACCATCACTGCTCTCATAGAGAGCTCAAAGTCTGTGGTAAGATTTGACTTGTACCCTTTCTTCACCTTTACATGTACGATTGATAAGGTTTATTTGAATATTATGACAAATTTAAAAACAAAAAGAGAAATAAAAACAGAAAATCAAAAAGGAAAAGGCTAAAATTTAAAATGAATGGGTGAGCTTGTCTGATCCCACCCCAAAACTTACAACAATTTCAACCATTTTACCTTGATAATTATTATTGCCATTCAATATACAGAATATTGTATAAATGACCTTTCATTTTACAAATGCTTTTTAGGTCACCTTTCTTTTGACAGGATCCACACCCAGACGATGGCGACATGTTCATCCACGTTTGTTAACTGAAACGGAAGTCAAGCTGTACCGAGATCTGGCGACAGAGTCGGGAGGTCTGGCCATAGAGGTCTCTAAGGAGGAGCTGTCTCATGTTATAGATATTTTAAGTGATTCTTCAAACAGTGCTGTGGTAAGACACTAAACAAGAAACAGTATCTGAAGATGATGCATCACGATGATGACGATGACATGATGGGGTTTGAAGTTTCTTTTTCTTAATCTTTCAGGTGACGGTTTTTCGGGCGATCAGGAATGATTCTAATACATTCACATTTCCTGTTGATAGATCAATCAGAGACTTGATTGTTTGTATCACAGGAGCCAAATCTCTAACCTTCACTGTCACCAGCCCCACAGGTGCGGTTTTACATTTTATTACTTTTTCAATTAATAAAGCAGATTTACATCTATCACAAACTTCCAGTGGAATAAAAACCTTGACATTTCTCTGCCTTCCAGATGTAACCCAGAGTTCCAGCCAATCCAGCGGGCCTTTGGGCTCTTTGACAACAGTAGGAAATTTCTTTAGTTTAAAGCTAAGAAAAAACCAAGCAGGAATGTGGAAAATCAGTGTTAACTCAAATACCGACTACTCTGTTAAGGTCACAGGTTTGTAATATGCAAATTTTGCCACTTTTGTGCTGACATATTTTGCACTTTCATACATTTTCACTAACTGTGTGTGTTTGCCGTTAGGTAACAGTTATTTGCACCTGATTTATCAAAGTGTAGAAAGAAGGAAGGGAGCTCACTGGGATTTTGTTGTGCTGGATGGACGTCCCATTATTGGTGAGGCCTCTAATAATAGATTCATCCTTTTAGTTTTTACGGTTCACTAATTGTCTCTGCTCCACAACTACCTGATTCCATCCTTACCAACTTGTCTTCTATATTTTTTAAGCCTGGAAAAAGGATTATGTATTCCTCATTTGTGATGTATTTCATGGAGTGAAAATTCTAATAATTCCATAGACTCAAGACTATTTTTTACTTTATTCAAGTTTTATTAAAGTTTATCTCTCTACTAGGTTGGATATTATAACATTTAGGGCTGAAGTTTCTCCAGTGATTCTCTAATCTGTCCTCTGCTCTTGTGAAAACTTTCAGGTGGCATCGTCAACATCTTGATCTTTGTGACTGAAAGTGCCTCATTGAGCAACACAGAAGTCTTTTTGACAGAAGTCTCCTCTGGGTCAACACGGGTCAAAGGTTCATTGCAGGCATGTCACCTCATTCTACTGCATTTGATCAATTTCAGGGAGCAAAGGTCTTTCGATTTTATTGTGATAAAGTTAATGCACACAAAAGACAAAACAAAGACAGTACACAAACATGTCAGACAATAAAAGTCCAGCAAAGGATCCTTACTTGTCATATTATAAAAGAAAAGAACATAAAAATAAGCAAATACATCAGCAACATCAAGCTTATTAAGAGATCTGGGGAATTAAGATTAACATTAAGATCTTTTATTGATGGAGAAATTACACTGTTACAGTAGCGCAAAAAAAATAAATAAAATGAAGACACAATGAAGAAAAGGCATTAAATAATATACAAAAAAGCAGACAATAAATAGTAAAATAATAATAACAGAAAGAAAGAAAAGCAGTATTTATATACACAGGTGTTATTACACAGTTGAATATGGGTAAAAACCAAAAAAATAAAAAAACAGATAAATAGACCACAATAGATAGATGTTCCACAATGTGGGATTTCTGGTTTAACTGGCTATGTTAACTTAGACTAAGCAGTAATCTCAGGTTTTCTGTTCCAAAATGGCTAATCAAGATAAGTTAATGCTGTGAACATGGCCTGGCTTTGCCCAACTTATCTCCAGAATAATGATCTTAGTCATGGTCAGTTTTAGCCCTGGGATATATTTGTTGTGTATTCAAGAGTGCCCGCAGAAGTTATGCCCAATCTGTGTACATACTTGCTGTAAACTACGAAGGCACAACACGACGTAGATACTGGAGGGCGCCACTTGGGGGAGCATACAGCACTTTTGAAAGATACAAGTTGCCAGTCTGTTATATTTCCAGCTTTTTCCACTAACATGGAGTTGAAAATGGGCTTTGAAAACGAGGGGAAAGGACTGGTTATTATACTTTTACTGCAGAAACGAAAGGGAAAAATTAGAAGCTGCATATGTGGCACGTTAATGCAGTAAGTCCATTGTCCAAAATGATGCATGAGCACCTCTAGCAGTCAAGTCAGTATCATAGCTTGCGCATGCTCCACGTTACCTCGAGTCAAAGCGAGCAGCCAATGTGCCAAACTGACATAAGTAACGCGCTGCACCCATGATGTGGACACGTCGCCAGCAGCAGGTATATCCCAGCCCTAAGTGTGATCAGATCTGTCACATCTTTTTACTAAAAGCAAATTAACAGGCACTGTTTTTTCTTTCGTCTTCGTCATCTTCTCCTTCCTTTTCTTATTTTTCTTCTCATTATTATTATCTATGAGGCCATTATTGTTGCAATATTATTTACAAATGCGCGTGGACAGTTACAAATGCGCATGGAAAGTGGTGTGTCTGTATCTCAATTTGTGTGTGCAGTCCGATTTGCAGATGCTTTAATAAATCCACAAATTTGTGATGAGAATTGTATGTCCGTACAAGAATCTTCAAATGTGTAAAACAACTTGTGTGTAACCCGGTTTGAAAATGTGTACAAAAAATCCACAAATCTGTACTGAAAGTTGCAAATGTGTAGACCAGTTTGTAAATGTGTGCTGGTTCTGCATGTGTGGACCAATTTGTCAACACATAGAGACCTCAATGTATGGGGTATTATAACTACAAAACCCAGAAATATGGACAAATCCTTGTTTACAAGACCAGTGGCTTCCCGATTGGCTCAGTCTACACACATGAACTTTGCTACACTTGTGCCATGAGAAATTCACAAACACTTGTCAGGATTTGTATCCATAATGTCAGGGTTCACCAAGGTTACATCTCATTATAATATGGTATATAGAACAAAATGTTATATAATCAAGGGCCTAATATAAATAACATAGGCTAGTGTAATGTCAAATTTAGTAATTAGATAATATGTGCATACTGTAGGCTACTCCGCGTTTAACATCCACTATACCTTGATTTTACTGGAAATATTCCACCAAGCATCACAGTAGTGGAAGTGGCAGATGCAGCTGTTTTCCTCAACATCAGTATTCTGATGCAAGTGTAGCTATTGCCACTTCTATTATGTTTACATGAATACCAATCGAGAACTCGATTTGTCTGAGAGTTCGTTAGTTATAGCCTAATCTAGCTCAGACATGCAATCTTGAGGACAGAATAATCATTTTGATTTTGAGGCCCATGAGTGATGACTTTTCGTGTACATTCTGGCTCAACAAATCCAAGGTTGTGATCGGCATTTCATAGCTGGGGTTTTGGAACCACCGAGGCAGGTTGAGATGTACCCCTGCTCTGTATCACTGTTTTAGTCTAGTTACAGTCCTCACATGGCCATTCTCAATATAGTTTACGGTTGACAGCTAAACACACTCCCATCCAACTACTAACACACCACAACAACAACAATTCATTTGTGTTTTAATTCTCTTGTTCAAATTATGTTTTTATATTGTTTCAGTTAAAGAGACAGAAACTAGAAGGCAGTGTATGATGATAAATGTTAAAGACGAGAGCATGTGTGAAATTGATTTTTCTTTGTTTTTTATGTTTTTTAATTTGTGATGTACCATGATGTATGAAAAGAGCTATACAAATACAGTTTGATTTTATTTCATGTGAATAATAATAACTTTTTTTGTCCTTTTACAGTTACTTGAAAGTAACATCTATCTGGCAACATTTGCTGAGGTACCTGATGGTACATTTGTACTTTTACTGAGAGGAAATAACGACATTGGCAGCTTCCAGAGACAGGGTAACACACAGATCCAGACCTTTAGCATTCCTGCCACGGTAAGAGGATCCCCTGCATGTTTTTCACCTTTGCAAAACATTTATTAGTTCATTACAGTAAAACATTTTGAATATCAAGATAATGAACCTTTTGGTCATTTTTTTAATTATCACATTTTTTTCATGAAGATAATATAAGGAACCCTTAGTGAAAAGCATTCACATCCTAGCTTGAATATATTTTTCTTTATTTTCTGTTTTAAGGAAAAAAGAGTCATCTTCCGTCGAAGTGCCACAAGAGCAGTTTCCACAACTTCAACTGTCAATAGTTGCATCTGCTCTACAACTAACACGACTCAAACTGTCATTCCCTTCTGCTCCATAAATGACACTCCAGTAGGCTCCCCATCCAACATCACAGTAACAGTCAATAGTCCCCACCCCTCCATAAATATCACAACAGTTGTCACAATGGATACCGTCACAACCACAACAGACAATAGTTCCTGCTTCCAGACAAGTATCATATCAGTAGTCCCCATAACTGTCACTGTCACTGTCAGCACGTCCTCAGCTGCATGCTCTCTAACCCTCTTAGGAACATGGTATAAATGGCTGTTTTTGACTTTTAATTTACTGGTTATATTTCACCTTTAAAATGCCTATGATCTCCCTTGTTTGGTATAATTATCATCAGCACACCTTCACTTGTGTGATTTTACAGTTAATTTGTCATTTTGATGTAATGGATGAAAATACTGGACCTATAATCACACCAGAATAACAAAATTCTACTGTTACTCAAACATAACTAATATGCCATTTCATGTATTTTTCTTCTTTACTGCAGGGTATCTGATAACTGTCAATGAAAAAGAACGCGCCCTTAATTAGGAAGTATTAGTATTATTGCCTGTCAGTTGATTTTGTTCTATTTTTTTATTCAACCGTAGAGGTGCATCAATTTAGTCAATTTTAGTCAGTTACCATCATGGCTCTATGTTACAATAACAGTTTTTTTCCTGTAGGCAACGTTTTGAGTCATTTTTGACCCATAAAATCCAAATTTTAGATCTTAGTCTTAACAGTTTAAACAGGACCACTCACTGTGGTGCCCCTCTACCTCGCCTAGTGTGCTGTTACATAGTCTGGTGGCCCTGGAAGGAGCTCCTGAGTCTGTTGGTAGAGCAGCTCAGAGACAGCAGCCTGCAGCTGAAAGAGCTCCCCAGTACTGTGATGGAAGCATGCAGAGTGTGGATGATATGATACGTGAACTTCAGCAGTTCGTCCAACATCCTCCTCTGCAACCTCCACCGCAGACTCCAGCTCCATCTCCACCACAGAACCAGCACACCAGATCACTCTTTTAAAGAATTTTTAATAATGTTGTTTGCTGCTCAAAAGACACATTTTGGAGTGCACTATACCTGTAAGTTGCTTTCACTCAGTGACATTATAGTCTGTATATTAGTAAGTATTGGAATGTATAATTGTAACTGTTTTATAATGTAGTATAATTGTAACATAATTGTAAATGTTTTATGTAAATGTTCCTCTTTTTTTTCCTCTGACTTTGTTGCTCCACCTGTGTGTAAGTTCTGTGCTTATGTAGCTTATTGATCATGTGTTATAGATTATTTCAGCTTTCTAAAAGAACCAGCTGAGGGTTTTATATACATTCTACATTAGTATATATTGTTTAATAATAAGATGTGGAGGGATTCTTCTCCATGCTCCATTAAAGTTTTGCCTCAGTTGTGTTTTACTGGTTTAATGTTCAATGTTTTACCTCCCAGACCTTTCACTGAACCAAGCACGAATGAGCTGCCTCTGCTGAAAATTATGTTTGATGATGGAGAACACAAAACAACAGAAATAGATGAGTGGGTTGTCGTAGTGGGATGTTTGTAAGCTTCTTTTAAAACAGTAGGGTTTCACAGAAGTGTACAACTTCTGTACAACTCTGTGAAGTGTAATGTTTAATGGTTACCTTTCCCAGAAAGTTACTAGTTACTAGTTAGCAACTCTCATATTGGTAAATGGTAAATGGACTGTACTTGTATAGCTCAAAGTGTTTTACATGACAAATCTCATTCACCCATTCACAGCACTTATATTGAATCATACTGGGTGCTTAGGAGCTAACATTCACACACATTCATACCCCCGATAGGCACATCCTAACGGAGGCAAGGTAGGGTTCAGTGTCTTGCCAAGGACACTTCAACACGTACCGGAGTGGAATCGAACCGCCGACCTCCTGTTTTATTAGGCGACGGCTCTATCCACTGAGCCTCAGTCGCCCACAAATGATTTAAAATAAGTTATCGAAGTCACATAGCCTAAACAGAAACACAAAATTAAGACCGCTATTGAGGCCCCTAGCTTAATGCAAACTTAAAATGGGAAATCCCATAGACGTACTAAATAATAGCATCGACGCTACGTCATTGCAAACAAGAATTATAATGGGGAACATGAGTTTCCCTTCAGTAAAACATAATTCTGTACATCTCAATACTTACAGGCATGCGTTCTCTGTGTTCCTATAAAAACTTAAGATTGATTCAAACATAACAATCTTTTCTTCGTCTTCTTCTATCTTTAACACAACACTTAGGCAGCTGTAGTACGTTTGTGACTCACTAGCGCCTTCTACCGGAGTGGCAGAAATACTGCACATCAAGAGCGGCAGTACAACCGATTAGTCAAAGTCAGAATGGTTTTCATTATTTGGAGAAAACAAATACCGAGGACATGACCTCGCTGTCCTCAATGGTAGTTACGGACCTGCTTGCAAGTTCCCTAACCATGTTTTCACCTGCAATTTATTTCTTTATCATTTCTCTATTATCTAAAAGAAATATTCTTCTAGATCTATTAAATTTGTGGCTCCATACACATTTTATTTTGCTAGGCTGAGGGCAAAATTAGCTCTTTGGATTATAAAGGTTGGAGACCCCTGGTATAGATGTTACACTACTGTATGTATGTTGTGACAGTACAGCTATCAACATAGTATACAAAATAATGTTCACTTTTCCCTTATCTGTGTGTCTGCTGTCAAGAGGTCGTGTACTGCTTTTTGATTTTTCACAAGATCTGATTTCACTCTGATCCGGTCAGAGCTGAATTACAGACTAAAACCATCTAATACCCAATCAGATTGACTTCGTCTTTGAGAAAGTATGACTCTTTGTTTACTTTTTTCATGACTTGTAAAATCGCTGCATTGGCTCCCCGGGGTTTTTCGGGATTGATTTTAAGGTTCTCTAAAAGGTTCTCTCTTGGTTTATAAATGTCTTAATAAAATACTGGTCTACAATGAGTGTTAACTCATACAAAAGGTCCAATTACTGAAGCCATCAAGTGTTTTTTCCAAAAAACCAAAGTATGATTTTAAACATTAACATAGAGTTATAGCAAGTTATTCGTTGATGTCAAGACTGAGTTGCTGCACTGGTTCACGTAGCATTTCATTGATGTTTTGAATGTAAACATGAACACAGAAACCTTTCCTTTTGCTGTGCGATTACACAACCAGACTTTCGATCAAAGTGAAAGCATTTGCTGTATGTGAACCACACCTTATGATAATATCATCCACTATGACTTGTTGCTTTAGGGGATTTTCATGTATAAAGCTGCCTTCTGTTCCTTGACATGATCATATTTTGCAGCTATCGAACAGAGGTTTACACAAGAATTTAGTCTGTGCTAATCTGAAATTTTTCTGTGATTGCCACAGAAACCTTTGTCAGAGATTACAGAGGGCAAGAAGGACTGCAGGAAAAGTCTGAAAGCAAGCTCCAGCAGAACAACATGCAGAATGAGAAAAATCCCAGGGATGAAAGTAAAGCCGTATCAGACTGACAGAGCAAATAAATTGAACTTGTTTTCCCACCAGTTCAGTTCGGCACCTGTCGCTGCAATCTCACAGATCTCACGCCCTCTACAAACCCACATCTTTCCTATCACACCTCCATAATGTCACGCTACAGTTCAGTGTTCCACACTTCACCCATCGGGACAGAATATTTATGGATATTTATTCTATAGATAAAGGCAGTGTATAGCATGACTTACTGATGTCCCCAAAGGAACAAAATTATTAATTTTCCATCCCCAGCATATACTGGAAAATAGCTGCCAATAGGTGTCCACTGTGGAAAATAGTGAAGAGCTTCAAAACTGCCCATTTGTTTTACTATTTCTCTACTGCTGGCTCAATGCTTTTGTTGACCGATTTCAGCATTGTATTTGTTTACAGGTATAAAACAAATGAATGATGTTTTTCCATGAGCTCAAGAGTAGCATTTGTCAGGTTTTGTTGTGAATCACTGGACTGAACTGAACTTTGCACTGCAGATATCCTTTTTTCCTCCTGGCCTCATCAGTCACAACTGTAACTTCCAATCTCCAGTCATCCACAATTTTGTCACAGTGGCCAAACATGAGATCCCAAGCAGGAGTCTGCAAAAGAAAAGAGGGAGCTTTTCAAAGTTCCAGTAGATGGCGACACATGCCAGTAAATATGAGCCAAAACAAATTTAACTAGTGATCTGGAAATTGTATAAGATCTGCATTTATATTTGGCCCGTTATGACACTCTTTCTCACAATATGTGTGATTGAAATAAAGTCTATTGTCATTTGGTATTATTCAGTCTGTAAACATTTTGAAGAAAAGATTCATAACAAACAAGTTTCCAGAAAAGTTGGAAGATGTTCTAAAGCTGTAGTAAAGACTTAAACCTCGGCTTTACTAAGTTGTTTGAACATACTGTAGGACTAAGAATATTTTCTGAAGTTAAAAATTACGATGCTCCAAAAAATATTTTTCAACACAATCCTTGACTTATATTAGCTACTTTACTTTGGTCTTTTTTGCATTTTCAGTACATATCCACATAAGAGATGAAAGGAGTCTTAGTACATCTCTGCGACCTAAGAACAGAAATCAATCTTGGACACATTCCAACTCTCAGGTGCTCCTGCATGAGCAACCACCATGATCAGTATCGCCACATTGGCACGTGGGCTCTCCAGAGAACTACTTATCCTCGGAAACGAAACAAGTTGAGAAAGCAGGGGGAGTCATTTATTTACACTGTTCAGAAATATCAAGGTTTACATGGTACTGTCAGATGGAGGTGGGTTCTTTGGTTGGATATCTCTGCTGTTTTTTGATCATTTAGGTTTATCATAAATAATATAATTTCTGAATTCTTACCAATTCCTTTTGATAACAAATTATCTTCAACCAAGAAATCTCATTGGAATCTGGTGTTTTTTCCTATAATTTTGACAAGTATTCATGATTAAATGTAGATTAAATGTAAAAAATGTAAAAAAAAAAAAAATAAACACAAAGTTTTTCCCCATGATTTCTCTAACTGATGCTAAGGGATTCTTATGAATACCCTAAGAGGAAGTGACCACAAAGATTTAGTAAAATGCTTGTGAGTGAAATGTTACTCAAAAAGGAAAGTCCTTTTATGCTTTGTTTTCTCATTCAAAAAAGGGTATGATGAGTGAGGTGGGGACAATCCACAAGAAACAAAATACACCATACACCATACACGAACAATATGTGGCAGGAAAACCAGAGGGCCCGGGCGGGGCATCGATCCCACAACCTCCCGGGTGAAAGTCATGCGCGCTTGCCAGTCAACCCTTTGGCTGACTATAAAAAAAATTAAAACAATAATTATAATTATTATCATTATAATAATATAGTGAAAAAGATTTATTGTAATAAACAACAATAATAAAACAATAAAAAACATATTCACATGCAAAGAAAACTGTGAGGATTCACTGGTGGACACGGTTAAACGACAACGCAGAGACTGTGTCAACATGCCGAATATACGGAGTGGAGACATTCAAGTGACCATGTGGAGTGATCACACAGATGCCGCTGCACTCGGAGAAAGGTCAGAAGCAGGCCAACCCCCCATCTTCCCTCACCCCACTTTGTCACCTTTCGTCCGTATCAACACCCACCCATTAAGTCCCACATACCTACTCCCATGTCCGGGGGGGGGGCAACCCCAGTCAGGAAGCGAGGAGACATGAGCCAGGCACCCATCACCACACCTCGCACCACCCACCACCCTCAACACATGGAAACAATAACCGCCCCCCAGGGCCAGCAGCCAACCCCCCAGGCAAGCCCGCCAACACCTCAGGCCCATGAGAGAAGCCACCCCACCCGGCCCAACCCTGCCCCGAGGCCTTCCACAGAGATAGAGGCGTAACATTCGCATGTACTGTATAACACACAATAGCATATACGGCAAAGACGACCAGGGAAGAGAAACAAGGACAAAGAGAGATGTTGGCCGAACCTGAGATAAAACACGGATGAATATCAGAGTATATTTTTAACGGTGGAGGGAGCTACGTGATCTGTAAGGGTTCGAAACCTATGCTGAGTCGCCTGTTTCGTTGTGTTGTATAAACTGTTCACGTTGCCATCACGGCTGCTGCACATACGCTGCAAGGAGGAGGTGCGGGGGGACGGAGATGGAGCCATGACTTGAGGGAGGGAGGGGGAGTGACATGAGCTTGTGTCTGTTCAAAATTTCAAGCTAAGTCCGCTCTCCTCTCAGGATTTTCTACTGCAGCTTTAAGGAAATGCTGGCATCAGACCAGTCATAGCTCCCTCCTGCTGCGTGCGGGGGAAGGACTTTCTGGTGTCCAAATAACATCATTATTGCACATCCAAATTCACAGCACCTTAATGCTTTAGATTTTTAAAACATGGCTTGCTTAAATTTCACTTTAAAATCCAACGAAATGTAAGTAAACATGCGTCCTCCTCCCTGAGGTGGGAGCATTTCTTAAAAAAAACTTTTTCAAAGTGTAAATGCCTTACAAAGAAGTTGTTGTTTTTTAAACTATTTTGCAGAAAATGCAGACATGTCAGGGTTAGATTTCAAAAGAAGTGCTGTAAGAGGAAGTTGTGGCACACAGAAAAAAAACACTAGTTCTGCATCTCAAAGACAAGGAAGTCTGGAAAGATTTTCTTCTAATTCAGGCTAGTATGGCATTATTGTTCAGGTAGACTGGTTTGTGTACAGAGTAACAAAGAGCCTATCCGTTTCTGTACATACAAAAACAAGGGTAATAGTCTGTTATTACCTAGCGTAGATAGATTAAATGTTTTAGGCACTAGAACTAGTCAGGGTGTCTTTCACAGCACAGGATTCTTTTCTGGACTCAGGTTAATGTTGAAAAGTGTTGTAGAAGCCAAGCCAGATTGCTCAGGTCTGGGCAAGAACTTAGCATGAGTTCAGTATCCTGGGTCTGACATCATCTGGACCAGTTGTTCCAGTTCAGTCTCTGCCGCTGCTTCTTCACCAGAGACGAATGGGCCGCAAAGGCAAGTAGAGTAGGTCTTGGTCCGTCATGTTTTGACAACTGAGCTGTAGCGTGACGTTTTGGAGATAGGAAAGATGTGGTTTTGTAGAGGGCGTGAGATTTGTGTGATTGAGGCGACAGGTTCTGAACAGAACAGGTGGGAAAACAAGTTGAAGTTATTTGCTCTGTCCAGACTTCTGTCAGTCTGATCCCGCTTTACATTCACGCCTGTGATTTTTCTCATTCTGCATGTTGTTCTGCTGGAGCTTGCTTTGAGACTTTTCCTGCAGTCCTTCTTGCCCTCTGTAATCTCTGACAAAGGTTTCTGTGGCAATCACAGAAGCGTTTCGGATCAGCTCCGGTTACATTCTTGTGTATACCAGTGCTCGATAGCTGCAAAATCGTGCAAAATCATGTCAAAGAACGGAAGGCAGTTTTACACATGAAAATCCCCTAAAGCAACAGAAGGTTTTATATGGATGTTATCATAATAATGTCTAAAGTGCAGTACACATATAACAAATGCTTTCACTTTGATCAAGTGAGATAATGTGTCCAAAGGGCGTAAGAGAAAGCTTCTGTGTTCACTTTCTGTGTTCATGTTTACATTCATTAGGCTCAAAACATTAATCAAATACTATGTGAACAGTTGCAGCAACTCAGTCTTCACATCAATTTATAACTTGCAATAAATCTGTTAATTTTTAAAATTCAACTTTTTTTATTATTGAGGTCATTGCCAGTTTTGTGTTGCGCTGGACAGCTTCAGTAATTGGACCTTTTGTACAAGTTTAGTAACACCCATTTAAGACTAGTATTGTATTTTTACAAAATCTAAATTAATTCCCATAAAATACCTTTAAGCTTTAAAATTTTCCTGTCATTAAATTTTTTTAGAAAAAGTTAAAATGTTGGTCAGCTATTCAGAAAGGAAAAGTGAAGTAGAACATATTGGGAAACCTGCCATTCGTTTTAACTTGTTCTGTAAAATACTTCCATATTCCAGAAAACGGAAGGAAATAATGCTTAGAGTTCTGTATCGGTAAAAGTAAGATTGTCTTTTGTGTCTATATATTTGTTCTCCTGCTATTAAAACGTACATGTGTAATGGTTATGTGAGCAAACACTAAGACTGAAGGACTTTTCACCTAACTGTTATCAAAAAACTGTTATATGGAAACTGTTACCTAGATATGATCACTTTACCATATGTAGGTTGTACAAAGTTCTGTCCATGTATTTGTTCTCCTCTATAAAAATACAGTATATATGTGTATGTTCAGTCAGTTCAGCTAAAATAAAAGACAATCTGGTTCTGTTGTACTTCCATTTACACAGTGTCATTCATGTTAGAAACTCAAAGACCACTTAACCCGTACAATTATCTGTCTCATAATAATCTGTGGCGTAATATGGAATCAAGTTTAGGGGGATTGCGCTATTCAGATTTGCCTTTGTGTGTGTGTGTATGTTTGTGTGTGTGCCATTAGATTTGACAAGGAGCTGGTATTGGAGCTTTTAGCAAACTTCATAGCTTTTTTATTTGTTTTGGTTTAGTTTTTTGGCATGACTACAGGCAAAGCAGCTTTATTGTAGTTGTTGCATTCACAAAAAGAATACTCCAACTTTTTCAACTTCATATATGTCAGAAATGTAGTTAATGACAGGGATTTTTCATTAACCACATGGGTTTTATTTTACATCCTCTCTTAGTAAGTTATGTGGGTGTGGATGTTGATAATTAAATAGCTGCAGAGTGAGAAGCAGTTTCAGTTGGAGTTTGATGGAACTGATGACTTAGATTTGAAAAGAATAAACAATGACTCATGCATTCTCAAAGACAAAGTATATCTGATCGGGTATTAGATAGTTTTAGGGGTGGATCTACTAAGATCTCAATTTCAGTTTACTAATGAAGTTTTGGATACCTTTTAGATATCAGGAGTCAGGTTGGTTTAATTCAGCATTTTAAGAAAAGAGACAAACACCAGAATTATGCTATTTCAATTGACAAATTGAAATAGCAGAAAATACATAACTCTCGAGAGGAGGTCTGTTCGTAGCCTTAGCTGCTAATCTGTTGCACCCAGTGTGCGCAGAGTCCCCCAGCACAACCTGAAGAGACCTGCCTATCCTAGAGAAATCCTCCTCTTA
>JBBBVT010084205.1:0-14235 GCA_037177035.1 Craterocephalus eyresii | reverse complement strand
TTATAATTTGTATAAAATATTTTTGTTTAAAATGGAACACTGTTAATAAGCCATTTTCCTTTTATAGATAACTACATTAAGAAGTTTTGATATATTCTGTTATGTTGTTATTTCATGATGGAATAAATTGTTAAATGTGTAACCTACAAGGAGAAATCTTACTTTACGCTTTTGCATTAATTAACTTATGTTTACAGTCTTTGACAATTAATGGAGGTGACTCTGCCCCACCTAAAAAATATCTCACCAGCCGCCACTGGTCATGTTATTATAATTTAGACTATACACACACAACTTTTGTCATTGTTTTTTTTCTGCTTGAGTTTGTCTTCAGCCGATCACAGCAGCTGAAGAGGAAATGATGCTGAAGCTAATGAAGCAGGAGGAAAAAGGGAGAAAGTAAAAAGCTATTAGCAGCTGTGTGGCTGCAGACTCTGGGTTTTATATCCGGGGAGGAATTAATGAGGATAAATTCCTGGATTATCTGAGTTTATCTCCTAAAAACACTGAGCAGAATCCGATAATCAATAGTTGAGTCCGTTCTTGAATAAAACACCAAACTGTGCTGAAGACTCTGAAGTCACCAGATTGATAATTAGCCAGTTAGCTTGTTGGGCAGTTAACTTTTAGTTAGCTTCTTAGCTAATTTAGCCAGGTAAACAGGTATATGGTTAACTAATTAGCTTATTAGTCAATCATTTGTTTACCACTTGTGTGGCTGGCTGATTAGCAAATAAAGCAATTAATTTATTAGCCAGTTAACCTGTTGTGTGGTTAGCCAATTAGCTAGCTAATTAATAAATCATTAGTAAGTTAACCAATTACATGCTAAGCTAATTAGGAAGTCAATCGATTGGTTTAGTCAACTAAATGTTTAGCTAATTAACTAGTCTAACAAGTAATATCTTAGCTAGTTACATCTTAAGCTAATTAGCTAGTTAAGCTATTTATTTATTACCCAGTTAACCAGTTGCTGGGCTAGCTAATAAGCTAGTAAATCAATTAATTTATTCATTAGGCAGTTAACTAGTTAGAAGTTAAGCTAATTGGCAAGTCAGCCAATTGGTTTATTAGTCAGTTACATGTTTAGCTAATTAACTAGTCAAGGAAGTAATTTCTTAGCCAGTTAAATCTCAAGCTAATTAATTTGCTAGCAGGTTAACAAGTTAGCCGCTAAGCTAGTTACTTTAAGCCAGTTAGGTTTGCTAAACAGCCAGTTATCCGACTAGCTTTGATTTTATTGCCTAGACGTCTCAAATATGTGAGCGTATCTTTTAAAGGCATTTTAACATTTTGTCTAACTGTCCTGTTATGGATCGGAGGTGAATATTTTCTGCTCTGACTGCATCCTAGCATTTTGCTGACAATGGACAGGTAAACCCTGGACAGGTGGTCGGTCTACTGAAGCGACTAATTTCCAATTATTAGTGCATTTTTCTTTTTTCCGTATAGCCCTGACATCCTGTGATCTAAAGGGAACTTTAAATCCAATGTTGTCAGCAAAATTATCCGTCCCCGTTAATAATATTAGTAATGGAAGATTGGATTTACTTTACTTATTTACTTATTAGTTATTCAGATAACTGGAGACTGAAAAAAGTATTAATAAATACAAATTTGCTTAATTATAATTAAATTGAGTTGCAATAATAATAAAAACAAAGAAAAGGGTCCTGGAGCAATGAGAGCAGGGAAATAAGCTTAAAAAGAGAAAAACTGGGCTCTCAGATAAATATTTAGTGACTGTTTGGTTTCATGGTGAAAGAAGAGTAATCAGAGTATTTATGAGGTGAAGCGGTCTTTAATATTCTGGCTCATCTCACAGCAGAGAAGCAGCGTGGAGATAATGGAGGAGCCTATTAGCGGCACCGCCAGCCGTCATTTCCTGATGGCGGAGCCGCTATCGATCCTCCGGGCGCTCGCTTCATTAATGGCCTCTGCTCATCTGATAAATGAACGCCTTCCTCTCGCCGCAGGACGCCTCCCACCGCGCGGAGGAGAGGATTTCTGAATTCTAACTTCATATTTACATGAAAGTAAAAAACAAAAAGTGAAGTTAGTTGTCATTGGATGCATGGCTGAGATCTGTGCTGCCGATGATGGAAACTGGGTTTTCAGGGGAATCTGCGGACAGATCGAGGTTGTTTATGTTTACTTCCTGCTCCTCATCAGGGCTTCTTCCAGAAAAGAGCTTCAACTAACTGAGTTTATGAAGAAGCTCTGGGTCAGCTGATTTCAGCTGCTTCAAGTTTTTTCCCTGTTATCTGGATTTATTGGTGCTTCTGACGAGTCAGCCATTAACTAAATAATAAATAAAGAACTGAGGTCATGGTCTGATGTAGATTTTTATTGGTGTTGTTAAACTGTTTCCCTGGCGCCAGACTTCAGGATGTTGAACTTCTTGCATCCAGGCCGGCTGCTCGGACTCGCTCCTGCAGAAGAAGAAAAACCAGAAGTCGTGTGATCTCAGAGCAGAGACCAGTTTTCTGACTGGGACGAGACCAGTAACCAGCGCGGTTTTGCGGTGTAAGTGATGACTCAGCAGTTTATTTTACAGCGTTAACACGTCTGATCTCCTATCAGGGCCCTACTAAGCTCTGATTGGTGGAGTGTTGCACAGGAAGTGGCTCCATCATCGTGTCCTGGTTTTATAGGAACATGTTGGTGATGGGGACGTGCAGCGTGTGCAGTTACCTGGCAGCAACTCTGCGGCCGAGCGACGACTGGAGGAGGCAGAGCAGTAAGTTCCAGCTGGTACCAGAACTCCGCGACCTGCTCGGACTGGAACACCACGCTGGGAGAGACACGCCCAGTTAGAGGGGCTGGGTTTCAAAAATCAATTAATCGATTTAAATTGATTTAAGAATAAAAAAAACAATAATCCATTTATAAAGCGCATGATGGATTGAGAAAAAAAGCCTACTTTTTATTTGTCCATTCCTGTTTTACTGTTTTTACTGAACACTGCATTCTGTTTAAAATGTAACTCTGGTTATTTTTACTAATAACTGTAACAGAGTTATGTGTGTGACATGCCAGCGCTTCTGGACTTTTTTTTTTTCATGAAAACATGAATATTAAATGTATATAAAATACACACTGTTGAAAGGTTGCTTCAGCGTTTCATAAACATTTCCATCTGCGAATGACTAATATTCAAGAAATACTGATGTGACATGAATATCTGAAAATGAATGGATATTGAATTTAAATAGAATAAAGGAAAAGGAAAGGAATCGATCGAGGTACCACAGTTTGTCTGACCTGCCGGCGCCGGTCCCGGCTCTGAGGGGGGAGAAGGCGGCTCTGTAGAGCAGCGTCTCCCGGGGGGGGAGGCAGAGCCGTCTCTCCCCCGTCAGCTCGTCTCCTTCCAGCCTCACATCCAGCGTCAGCATCTCGTCTCCGGGGTTACTGACAGGTATCTCTATGGCGACGGAGCTCTGGGGAGAAGCACATCCGTCCTCCGTCAGTCAAACTACAAACCGGTTTCCCCGTACGGAGCAGAAACCAGCAGAGGCCGTAATAAACATGAACTCGTAGCGTCTGCGGCACATTTAGCGCTTCGCTACGTTCCTTTGTTGTGTGATGATGTTTTTTAGGTTTTATGATGAAATCCAGCAAAGACGAACATATGTTACGGCAGGAGAGTCGGCTGTTCCCGCGTCAGGAAATACAAACTTCTCCGTAACTTACCAAAGAAAGTGTAGCAGGAAAAGTTACACTCTGATTGGCTGGTTTTGTGAACATGTCTGTCATGTTTGATCGGGTAAACAGGCTAACAGCTGATCACCGCGATCAAACAGAACTTTATAACGATCATAAGATCGTCCAGGTTTTCTGAGTGGAAGCTGCTTTTATACCCAGTGGAGTCGCCCGCACCTTTAAACCATTCACTTTCTCACACATATCCTCTGAAATGCCGTATTTGACCCCAACGTTTTTAGTTTTTAAACAGTTTTAGTTGTTTTTATTCTTTTTTTAGTTTTTAAACAGCTTTATTTGTTTTTATTCTCTTTTTTTAGTTTTTAAACAGATTTAGTATTTGTTTTTATTCTCTTTTTTTAGTTTTTAAACAGATTTAGTATTTGTTTTTATTCTCTCGTTTTAGTTTATAAACAGCTTTAGTCTTTTTTATTCTCTTTTTAGTTTTTGAACAGCTTTTGTTGTTTTTATTCTCTTTTCTTATTTTTTAAACACCTTTTGTTTTTATTCTTTTTTAGTTTTTAAACAGTTTTAGTTGTTCTCTTTTTAGTTTTTAAACAGTTTTAGTTGTTTTTATTCTCTTTTTTAGTTTTTAAACAGCTTTTGTTTTTATTCTCTTTTTTAGTTTTTAAGCAGCTTTTGTTTAATTCTCTTTTTTTAAGTTTTTAAACAGCTTAAGTTGTTTTTATTCTCTTTTTTTAGTTTTTAAACAGCTTAAGTTGTTTTTGTTCTCTTTTTTTAGTTTTTAAACAGCTTAAGTTGTTTTTGTTCTGTCTTTTTAGCTTTTAAACAGCTTTAGTTGTTTTTATTCTCTTTTTTTAGTTTTTAAACACCTTTAGCTGTTTTTATTCTCTTTAAAGGGGTTCTGATGTTAAACGAATACAAACAGCCTCATAGTGAGGAGCATAAAGAATAAAACATCTTTAGTTAACACCAGCTTGCATTTCTGCTTCCTGAAACAAGTGTACAGCGGCTCAGATGCAGCCGTCCGGATTATTACGTTTTACCGTGGCTGTGCAGAATAAAAAACTTTACCCGAGCGGGACACGGTACTTGTATGACCCGGATGGGGGCTGCTGGCTCACAGATGATCTCCAGGGAGAAATGAACTTCATAGCATCCAGATGCATTTCCTGAACACACACACACGCTTACGTTACAAATGCAACACCCACACTCAGTAAAACCGTATGAAGAAGCTGAAGCAGCTTTTTGCATGAGATGAATCACCTTCGTCTTTCTCAGCAGTTTCCAGAAAAGAAACAAAACCTGTCGGAGAAGTTAAAGAGAAAACGTTGGGTTGTTTATTCCTGGTTTATCCCAAACTACCTTAATGCACGCTGCACACACACGCTGCACACACACACACCACTAGGCACAAACGACAAACAGCTCGTCCTAAAAAAAACCTGTGTGTTTTCCCCGTTTCCACGGCGACACGGCGAGCGTGCATGCTGCACTTTGTCCGGGTTTAACCTCCAGAGACGGGAGGCCACTGAGCAGAGGCAGATCCGTCACCGCCTGCAGAGCAAACAGAAGTGTGACGGCAGAGAATGAAACAAAAAGGCGATTATTGGTACGTGAGCGCACCGTGAGCGTGACGCGGCGCCGGCTGTGGTTGGGGACGCGGAGCTCGGTGAGCGTGGTTTCCCCCACATGGCAGCGCAGCAGCAGGTGGTCTGCAGGCAGGGGGGGCCGACCCTCCCCTCTGAGGGTAAACACCAGCTCTGTGCCGTCACCGGCATTGTGTAAGGACAGCTTTCCCTGCGGGGGGGAAACACATCAGCCATGTTTATGTAAGTTTTAATTCAGCTTTATTTCTGAATCAAAGTTAAGTCTGTCGTAAACACTTATTCCCTGATGAAAATGTACTTTTACTATAATGATTTTAAGAAAGCCGCGCCCCTTCTATGTCATGTGAGCATTGGTGGTTCAGTGGTAGAATTCTCGCCTGCCACGCGGGAGGCCCGGGTTCGATTCCCGGCCAATGCAACATAACTTTTTTTTTTTTAAATTAAAATTTCCAATTAAATGTTTGGGCCTTGGCAACTCAAAGTGCTTCACATATTTAAAAACATGCCTGCGTAAAAGATTTAAAGACAGTCTTCACACATATATAATTACTGTCATAAACACACTCCCACACAAAAAGTGAACCCCCCCCCACCCAAGTCTTCACTAACATAACTTTTTGTTCCTAATAACCGTCTCTTTACCCCCATATTGTTTTAAAATGAACATTTAACGCCACAAACTGATTTTTATTACAATTCATAAAGACGGTTGATGAAAATTTTTTACATCAACGGATCACAAACGGACACAAATACCTTTAGTGCTTATTTTAACTTCTAAACTGAGATTTCTGTTGGCTTTTTCAGAAATGTATTTTATGTAAAACCGGACAGTGAGGTGGAAGCGTTGTGAGTCTGCTTTACCATGACCGCACACTGCACAGCAGGGTGGAAGGTGAGGGGGTAACTTCGCCTCGTCTCTGCTGGCACGCTGAAGACATCGGGGCCAGAGAATCCCTCGCCGAGCACCTGGGCTCTCAGGGTCCAGGTCTGCGGGGACTCGTTGTGCTGGGAGACACAAGCCGTGTGTTTACCTCCAAACGTCACATCGAGGAGCAGTTTGCCGTTCACATGCAGGGATCTCACCAGAGGAATGTGCTGGGTGACGGCATGGTGAGCCGGCGAGCTGAAGTCCAACACCATGGATCCTTCCTGTGGCGGCAGACGGATCGGGAACGATCAGCAAACTGCTTCAGGATGGGGTCAAACCCGCATCGGACACCTGTGTCTACCTGAGAGGTGACCAGCGCCTCCAGCAGGTACAGCCTGGTGTCCCAGCCAGACCTCAGCGTCACCTCACAGGTAAACTGGCCCACCGAGTCGGCCTGGAAGCGGAGCGGGACGTCCACGCTGCCGCAGTCTGTGGACGAGCAGATTTACACCTTTTACAGGAAATAATGGGCAGAAATCTCTAGTTTTCATTTCCCCTTTATGAAAAGAAACATTCTCCTTGTAGTACCGAAGGTGTCCACCAGGTGAAAGTGGAAGTGTGAGCCGTACCAGCAGGAGTGTCCCAGGGTACCTGAGCGTCGTCTCTGACGGGTATGCGGACCGTCCTGGGCAGCGTGAAGTACTGAGGCAGAGACACGTCCACATGGTACTCTGCTTCTTTACCCCGGGACAGACTCCGCAACAGCTGAGAGCAAACGAGCGAATCACAGCGAAAATACGGAAAACTCCACATGCATACATCTTTACAGGTTTACCACAGCTGAGCTTCATCTGGAAAACAGCCCACATGTGTGTATATCAACACATTACGTGTTGATATTTATGTGTATGAGTGTGTATAGGGAGTGTACTGTATATATATATATATATATATATATATATATCTTGGGTTAATGATTTGATTCTGTATCGATTCAAACCAATCTTAATTCACATTCAACCATCTTTTAGTAACAAAATGTGGTGATTAGCTCCGTTCCTCTATTAACCAGAAACAGCTCTGAGGAAAAGTTTCATTAGTTGAAAGAAAACTGATCAGTTTCATCTAAAAGCAGTTTGAACTTAACTAACATACAAGGTTCGAATTACAGGGGAGCCGGGGGGAGCTGAGCTCCCCCGAAAGACAGAGGAGCTCCCCTAGAGACACTCAGCTGACCCCCTTAGGGGGAGCCCTAAAAATTCCACTTTCAGGTTATATTTGATTTTTCCCATAAGGTATCTTTTGTTTGAAAAGAAGAATAACTCTTAGTATTGTGTATTTATTATTTTATTCTCATAATTAAATCCTGCAAACAGCGCAGGACATCTGATACAATACCTTCAGCAGGTGGACAGCAGCGCTGTTTGCTAGTTTTGGTGTCGTCGGCGTTCCCGAAACAGCCGCTTGATGCTTTATTTGTGAAAAAAAAACTTTAAGTCCCTGTTTCTGAATAAACAAGCTGCATGCAGTTATTAGGAAGCCCACAAAGACTTTCAGCAGTTACATATTCTTGTTTTTATGTTTATTTTTTTATTGTAGGCATCCTTGAGTTGGGTAGACTATGTTAATTCCCAGCTGCCTATGAATGCAGTAAAGTTTTATCTGTGAACCCGCGCCTTACCGATGGTTTGGTTTTCCTTTCTCGGTTATCTGGACTTTTCTCGCCTTATCCAGTGTTTAGTCCCATTTTTCCTAAATGTGAGTAAATACTAAAAGGTGAGCACTGATTTGTCTATTTGAGTTTATAAGCACTTTGTTTTATTTTACATTGGTCAGTTGCTAATTAAATGCTAGCAACGAGACGGCTATAAATAACACGTCGCTCCCCTTACGTTCTTTATTTGTTCATTTATTACTATAGTTTGAATTCTGTAATTTTGTACTCCTGCAGTACCACAATTTGGGGATAAAGCAGTAAACGGTAAACCTGTGTATTTCTGAATCCCATGTCTATTATCTCAACTAATAGCAAGCTGGAGATCTTTTTTAAGCTGTATGTAGCAGGTTTTGGACCTGCAGTAACCACAGTTTTGACCGCGCTACATGCACTAATATGTATGCGCGTGCACGTGACTAGTGAAGTCATTGTGCACACCTGAAAATAGGGCTCCCCCGAAAGCAGAGGTTCAATTCGAACCCTGCTAACATAGCAAAGTTTAATATCTTTGTCACTTAACAGCAGCTTTGAAAGTCGAGCTAATAATTTTCAGCCTTTTAAAAATTTATTCTTGGAAATTTTGAAACGATTCTGAATCTGAAGAACCTCGATTCTGATTAAAAAACGATTTATTTTCACCACCCCTAATATATCTGTGTATAAGTGCATATGTGTGTGTGTGTGTGTGCTGCGTACGGTGTGTGTGAGCAGCTTGCGTGCGGCTGCCACCGTCCTCACGGAGCTGCTCTGCAGCGTCCCGGTCAGCTTCCTCCTGCGGTGCTCATCAGCCTCCATGCAGTGCTGCCCCCACACGGCCAGGGCCTCCTCCCACTGCACGTTCATCTGTGGGATCTGCAGCATCACCTCACACACACCCCCCACCTGGCACTGCAGCTGCACCACAGACACACACAGCTGAGCCTCTGTTTGTAGAGAAAAAGGTAAAGAGATGTTTGAGACAGATGAAGAAGAGAAACGTGCTGCTGTGCTATAAAAGTCAGTATCAGGAATACATTATATATTTATTTTATAAATAAAGTAGTCATTTTACAAGAATAACCCTTTAGCTGTCACACTAAGAAAAAAGCAAGATAGAAATACTTCTTTGTAGTTTTCCTTGTCTTTAGAACAAGTAAAATATGAATAAATGTTTTTTAGAAAATCGTTGAGATAAAAGTTGATAATAAAGTAATGACAGTAAAATGGTCAATTTTTGAAACAACAAAGGGATAAAAAACACTATATTTTGTTATTATATACCCAAACCAACTGGTAGAGACGGTTCAGGCAGGTTTATTTAATCAATTCTTTACTAGAATTTATGATAATCGCTGAAAAGAGCTGGATAACAAACGGATAAAGTAGTAATATTTCATGAGAGAAAGTATCTCATGGTTTATTAAACCTGTGCTGAAGGAGAATTTAATGAAATGGAAAACTTTCTCTCTTCTACAAAACATTAAAATATTAGAATTTATACTTGTAAAGATTACATCTTTCTCATAAAATGACAACTTTATTCTTGTCATATTACAACTTTTTTGCTGTAAAATTACAAAGTCATTCTTGTAATGTGGTGACTTATTTCTTGTAAAATTACAATTTTTCTCCTAAAATGGAGACTTTATTCTCAAAGTCTGATTTTTTTATGTGGCCTGACACTAGATTTTTCTGTGGTAAAGGTCTGTGTGAGTTTCCACATGTGAGACGGAGCTTCCCTCTGGTGCAGACGGCGGAGCCCTGAGGTGTTCCTGATGCTGCTTTATCACGAAGCAGGTTCGGGGTTTCCTACCTGAGCTGCTGTGAGCTGAGACGGTGTTTCCTGTGGCTCTGGCAGTGAGGGGGGAAGGAAGCGGCAGCCGTGCCGTGGCTTTTATCATGTACACCATGTCTCCCACCTGGAAGGACACGAGCACATGATGATTTCATTACAATGAAAGAAGCGGAGCCGTGCAGTAACGCACCTGTGGGTTCACCAGCAGCACGGCACAGAATCTGCTTCCTGGGAAGAAGGGCAGGTAGAGGACGCTCAGGGCTTCTGATTGGCCGGGCTGCAGACTCACAGTCCTGGTCCGGCTCAGGAACTCGCTGCCGTCTGCAAACACCAGGACAGTTTCTGTAAAGCACACTTCATGCAGAGGACATCTCAGAGTGCTTTACATAAAACATCACAGAAGGAGCATTAAGAAACATTAAAAACGGACTTTAGAATAAATGACATAAAATACTAAACGACGCTCAGAGAAAACAGGAGAAAATGCAGAAATAAAAGTTGTTAAAACAGAACATTTCACACGTTTTGGTAGAATCAGACTTCATGTTTTACTCACCGTCCATCTCTGTTCCACACATCGTGTCGGACGTCTTTACACTGAAAAAAGAGACTTTAATCAGATCTTCTTCATCATCATCACCACTGATGAATATGTAAACAGATTGCTCTTCATGGTGACTCAGCGACTTTATTGTTTCTTCATGATCTGTCCTTCTGTTTACCTGCTCGAAGCAGTGGTTCCCAAACCGTGGGACGGGGCCCACATGTGGGTCGCGAGATCATTTCAGGGGGTCGGCAGATAATTGTGAAGAATATAAAACCTACATTTATCAAATAAATGTGGGATTTTTATCACGTCTGTCAGAATTAAACCATGAACAAACAGTTTGGGAACCAACGAGCTCGACCGCTCTGACGTGTGTGCATGTGTGTGTGTGTGTGTGTGTGTGTGTTACCTGGCCTGGGAGGCCGCCCGCTGAACCGGACCGTCTTCTCTGGCCTCGGGCTCCAGCGGGTTGCAGGACGACTCCACCAACACCACCCTGGACACACAGCCATGTTTCCGTCACGTCCCAGAGGGAAACGGCCGTAACCATGGCAACCGCCTCCCTCTGGGGACTTGTCATGATTCTCGTTTACAAGTGGAGGAACATCTAAAAAGTGTTCGTCATCTACTTCTTCAAGAACATGAAATGTTCATCCATTCATTTTATAAGAAATGTTATTGATGAAGCTCATTTACTAACAGAATCCTTCTGGTTTTGTCCACTTTTTGCCAAAAATTTGCCATATTAAAAGGTTTTAATGGGTAATGCATCATATCTGAGGCAGTTTCTGACATCCGTTGCATCATTTTATGGTCGTATTTTAAGTCGTGACACCATAGAAATAAAACGATCCCAACTAAACCAACATCTATAAATAAATATAAGAAAAGATGATAATGTCACATGGAGATCCAGTATCTTTAGTTATCTAACAATGAAAATCTAAATATTTCCCACAGATTGGCAATTATTAAACTAAAAACTCTTAGTTTTCAGTGAACTGCAAGCCATTTACTATTTTTAAACTATTAATTAGCACATTATGCTTATTATGTTTATTGACCAAACTGCAACTTTTAGCAACCAAGCGGAATTTCCTCCACCAGACCTTTAGATGATTCAGTGAAAGTAAAAGTTCATATTGGTCCACATTTCTGGGTTCCTTTCCAGCTGACTACAGGACAACGAATGATGCAACAAAGGCTGTGCAAGCTTGGATGCAACGCATAGAACTGCTTGGAAATGTGTTTCTTTAACTTCCTGCTGCCTCACTGGAGAGAAAAACGCCAGAAAATCATGTTAGATCCTGGAAATGAGCCGAGTGTTTCCTTCGTTCAGGTTCTTCAGCTCATCCTGAACCTCTCACCTGAAACGAGCCTCTGTGGGGAAAACGTTGGTGAGCGGGAGCCGGATGTCTTTGGGCTGGTAGCACGGAGAATCGCACCTCACCGCTCTCTGAGGAGAAACACCGATGACTGGTGTGCAGCGGAGAGAGGCGGGCCGTTCTGATTGGCTTTGCCAGGCGTGAATGTCTCACCGTCGGCGTGATGCGGCTGAGGCGGGACTTCAGGTTGAAGGCGAGCGTGGAGCAGCGACGGCCGGCTGCGGCGCTGGAGACGAGCAGGAGGAGCGCCGCCATCGGACGCAGGAAGCAGAGGTCCAGCTCGACGCTCAGCTCTGCGTTTGACCTGGAAACCAGGAAAATAACTTTTCCCTCCTGGTCCATCCCAGCTCCAACACACCTGGTTCTAATGAATGAGCCGCTGCGATTGGTTGTTGGAGCTATTTGATTAGAATCAGGTGTGTTGGAGGAAATGGATGGAAAGCCTGCAGGAATCTCGAGGACCAGGTTCTGATTGAACATTTTGATCAATACTGATATCTTTTAGGGATGTAACGATTCACTCAAGCCACGATTCGATTCAATTCTCGATTTTAAGTTCTTGATTTCGATTTTTTTTCCCCGAACAAAATTAGTTTTAGTTCTTTTATGGCCCAATGAATTGTTTTTTTCTTATATTTGTCTTTTCCTCCCTTGTTTAAAACTGCGACCTCCTATTGCCTGTTGTACTAACTTAACACTGAACAAATAATTATTATAAATATGCAAATGATCACAAATCTTTTTATGAACAAAAGACGTTTTGTTTTGAAGATTTGCATTGATGTATTGTATGGATATCGATTTTCCTTTTTTCTACATCGATTCCCATTTTAACCAGTTTGAACCGATTGATTTGGGAAGTATCGTTACTTCCCTAATATTTTTACAAAGGTCGATAACCAATATCTACTGACATAATTTTTTAAAATATTAAGTTAAGATGATCAAATTTTATTATAAATTAAAGTTAACATTGGCAGCTTTAGCAGCGTTAGCTTCGTGCCAAAGTTTGTGAACCTCTGCTTGGTTTGTTCCAGATTTTCAGATGATTACGATACCAATATTTTAAAAAACATTGTGCATCCCGTGTTCCTAATTATATGAGAAAAACACAAAACAAAACAGACGATAACACTTTTACAGATGATTTTAACAGATGAAAATAAAACATGTTTCATGGAGGTTGAGGACAAACAGAACGGATAAAACGAGTCCGTTGGGACGAGGAGGACGGAGGAGTTGGAGAGCAGCTTTTAGCGGGAATGTTGTGGAGTTGCCGTGGGAACAGACAGACGTATGAACGGGAATGAGAGCAGACGTAAAAAAATAAAAGAGTGAGCAGACGTAAAAAAATAGAAGAGTGAGCAGACGTAAAAAAATAAAAATAAAAGAGTGAGCAGACGTGAAAAAATAGAAGAGTGAGCAGACGTAAAAAAATAGAAGAGTGAGCAGACGTAAAAAAATAAAAATAAAAGAGTGAGCAGACGTAAAAAAATAGAAGAGTGAGCAGACGTGAAAAAATAAAAATAAAAGAGTGAGCAGACGTAAAAAAATAGAAGAGTGAGCAGAGGTGAAAAAATAAAAATAAAAGAGTGAGCAGACGTAAAAAAATAAAAATAAAAGAGTGAGCAGACGTAAAAAAATAAAAATAAAAGAGTGAGCAGACGTAAAAAAAATTTAAATAAAAGAGTGAGCAGACGTGCTTGGGTTGGAGGACGACTGATGATCCTCCAGGAAGGCGGAAGAAACGTCGGTCCTCTCCTAACAGAAACGCCTGGTATCTGATTGGCTCAGAGCTCGGGTTCCTCAGACGCACCTGCAGAGGAAACATATCATCTTCATCATCATCATCTTCATAATCATCGTCTTCATAATCATCGTCATCTTCATCATCATCGTCATCATCATAATCATCGTCATCATCTTCATCACCATCATCGTCATCTTCTTCATCATCATCATAATCATCGTCATCTTCTTCATCACCATCATCATCATAATCGTCGTCATCATCATCTTCATAATCGTCGTCATCATCATCATCATCTTCATAATCGTCGTCATCTTCATCATCATCATCATCATCATCATAATCATCGTCATCATCTTCATCACCATCATCGTCATCTTCTTCATCATCTTCATCATCATCATAATCATCGTCATCTTCTTCATCACCATCATCATCATAATCGTCGTCATCATCATCTTCATAATCGTCGTCATCATCATCATCATCTTCATAATCATCGTCAACATCATCATCATCTTCATCACCATCATCTTCATAATCGTCGTCGTCATCATCATCTTCATAACCATCGTCATCTTCATCATCATCATCTTCATCACCATCATCTTCATCACCATCATCATCACCATCATCATCATCTTCATCATCATCACTGTCTGACAGTGTGTGTGTGTGTGTACCTGCTGTGTGGCGGCGGAGTGCAGGGCCCCGCACAGCGTGAGCGTGTCCTGCGGCAGGTAGTGAGGAAGCGTGTTGTACAGGTGGACACACAGCAGCAGCAGCAGGACGGGGTTGGGGTCCGACAGGTCTGTGGGCTGAAACACGCTGCAGTCAGACTCAGCTGATGCTGGTTCACCTGCAGCACGCCCACGCTCACCTGTACGCCGACGCTCGCCTGTACGTCAGACGCTC